>JAVTVY010031032.1:0-118737 GCA_036873755.1 Hanleya hanleyi | reverse complement strand
GCCTGTGGACCAGAACTGCTCCGTCTCTGTGATCATCAATCTTGAGGTAAAAAGTTCATCTTGGAAACATAGCTGCTGAAACTTCAAGAATATAAATACAACATCCTGTCCTCCTGTCTCAATGAGAAGGATACTGCAATAGACTAAACGGTGATGATGTATTGTCCGTCTTCAATCACTTGATGATTTCCATGTATAGTACATGTGCTGCAAGACATGAAGCCCAATATGTAACCCGATACACCAAATTAATGCTTGCTCTTACAGCTGGGCCAGTCCGGGTATCTCGCATTGGTAATTAAATTGATGTTCACAATATCAATTCTTCAATCATATTCTGTGATTGCCACTTCCTGTTTCTCGCTTTTGACTGAGTTAACCAATCAATGGACGGAACTATCACTTTTGGTTTATCTTCTGCTCCTATTGTGCAAGCCTCCTATTGTATTATGATCCCTACGGGAAATGGGACAAAGAGGTACTGTGTAGTCATTTTGAGGTCAAAGGTCACTGTGGCAGAGGAATAAAGAAAGCATTGAACCTCCAGGTGAAGGATGTGGATTGTGATGAATTGCGTGTGTACATCTCAAAGTCCTCACAAATAAGAAGCCTATTGATTTTGTTTGTCTGTTTGATGTATTTGCCCCGGGACCTTCCTAACCTATGGCGCGTATTATGCCATGATGTTACTTCTGTACATAATTGGAGATAAGTTCAAAATATTGAAAAAGAGTTGAAAATATTGATTTCCTGGCTATCAACTCCATTTCAGATGAATGTGACAAAATTTCAGGTACCTGTATATCTCAAATACCTCCTGGTAAAGAGAAGCCAATTATTATTTTGAGGTGTGTCTGTCCATCTGTCTCACTTTCAACATTTCCTCTTACTGCGAGACCTATCGGCCATCTCTGTTGCTGCAAAGAAACATGTATCAGTATTTTATTGATGTATCATGATATCACATATCATTCTCTCATTTTAGGTCATCACGACACCATCTGTGCCATATGGACTGTCCAAAAACGCTGCCAATCTGTCATTTTCTAACTCAATCGATATCAGTTTTGTTGATGAGAGTGGAAATGTTATCAAAATATTTGATGCGCCAATGGACATCGAAGTGAACATCCTTCGAGATCCGGCCATGACTGACGCCGAGGCGATGGAAGCTGAGCCAGTTATATTAGAGCGTGACTGGGAGTATTTGTTCTACCACCGATCAGCAGTGGAGAGTACGGACCAGTCGATTCACGTGGAGTTCCGTCCAAATTCCACTAACGTACAGTACATTGTTTTCATCCGTTTTGAGAATTTCCCCAATGTGACTGAAGGAAAATGGGACTACGTGCAAACTATCCCCCACACTATGTCTGAAGCTGGTAAGTAATGCATTGTAAAGTTACAGTGGTAAGAAATGCATTGTAAAGCTACAGTGGTAAGAAATGCATTGTAACGCTACAGTGATAAGAAATGCATTGTAAAGCTATGGTAATCTCTCGAAAAATTTAATCTGAGGAAGTGAAATTTTCCACTTTCAAATCACAGCTGATCAAATTTATTAGGACAGGAAGTTGACAAAATAGTTGAAAGCATGCATATAATGCATTATTTCTTCATTAATTTAATGATTTTAGAGGGCAATCAAATTTATTAGAACAGTCGATTGAATTTTGTCGCAAAATTTGGGGGGTGATTGCATATGACTAACTACAATTGACTACTTTGAATTCCTGCCTAACCTGCTTGCCAAAAGATCGACATTGTCTCATGCCATGTTGTTGTAGTCGATTGTTTCTGATGTCCAACCCTGTTAAAGAATATTCTATAATCTATAATGTTTTTCTGACTCCACAGTGAAAAGTTGGCAACTACAGTGAACCCTCATTATAACGACATTCGATACAACAGAAACAAATGTACCTGAATACAATATTATCTGTTCTTCATATCAGCAAATTCATTATACAGAGAAATTGAACTGGAACAAACATGAATAAAGAGGGTTGACTGTATAAGTACGAATGACAAGCTTAAGTTGTCATGTTTCCTTCAAATGCAATGCATATTTACAAGTTTGGCAGTTATGGAACTAGTCAAAATATTGACACATTTTTCTCTTCAACATTTTTGCTTTCTGAAGATGAAAGTGGCCAAAACATTAGTTATTTGCGCTGAAAACTTACCTCACTTCCACTCTTTGCATTTCTTGTCTACAGGAAATATCACAGTAAGAATTTAAATGACACAGTTATCTCCCCTGCTAGTCACCTGATTGCATAGCTACCCACAATTCTACGCCCTTCTTGTTCTACTGCTTCGTAGGGCTGGAAGTAAACATTGTCAACTCTGTGAAAAAGTGCCTTTTCTAGCGAAACTACTCACAGTTGGATTACCTCAGACGTCTGATTTCCTGCAAGAAGTCCTTTGGGAAGTATTCTATAAGTTATCAGCGTAAAAATGGCTCAAAATATGTCTCAAATGTCATGCATGTCTTGTGGAGGTGACAAGCCTAGTTATGACCTTCACTCTACGTGTCCGCCATGCCGCCAGGGAAGAGTATGTACATGGGACACGGCCTGTGAAGAATGTATTGTGTGGGCTCCCGGCATATTCCAAGTGTATCTGGCCGGGTCACTGGCAGCTAATGAGGAAAATAATGTCGTTATGTCTACCAATCTCGCCAATGAGACGTACGTAGCTATGTCTCCACGTACCAGCGTGGTCGAGGAGACTAGGGGGTTTGTAAGTTCGCCAGCTCGGTCTACTCTAGCCAGTATGTTGAACGTAAATAAAGATAAACAAACGCCCCCTCCCGCTCACGATTCTTCCATTTCAGACCAGGCGAAGGGTCAATCAGGTAAGAAACCGACCCGGGTTGTACAAGTGGAAGGGACAATCGAAGATGTGGAATCCGGCACTACTACGACTGTGGAGGTCGAGCTTCCGATCGAGCGGACACCTGGATACGACGATGAAGGGAAATCGGTAACGGAGCCAGGCTTAGCGTGGGAAAGCCAGTCAATTCCAATCTCTAGATCGGATGCGATCGGATATGATTATGAAAACTTGGGCAATACTGGTGAGGCGCCTAACGTTAAATTTTCATTTGGTTCCGGGATTGGGAGATTGCCTTCCTCAACCTCGTTGAGGCCTGGACTTTGCGGTCGTTCTATAACATCGATTAACACTGGAACGACTGGTTTGTCTAACTTCTCCCAATCTGCTTCCGGTTTCTCTGGTGACCTTCCTCGTCCCCCTGCCGAGACGTTTGTCACTACGAGCCTTCTGGGCCACCAGAGATTGAGGTTCCCACAACAACGGCAGTATGGTATGTATGCAGGTACCTATGATATGCCAAATTTTTTACCTGCCTCTGAGACGCGGTATAGAGACCCCTCTCAAGTAGGTCAAATTATGCGGCATCCGGTTGCTAGTTTGACTTCGCCCTTGCGTGGCTTAGCTCAAATTTCTGCTTCTGGTGGTATACGAGGTACGGGACCGGCTATGTTACGTATGATGCGTCCGCCTATACGTGCTTCCGGTTTACGACCTCGTATGCCAGTTCACCGACCTTTACAGTGGCCGTGCTCACGGTCATTTGTAGGGTCCCAGAGTGTGAACACACCCCGTCAGGCCCAGCTTCCGGTGCACTCTCAAGTGACGGATCCTACGTTGGCTGCTATTCTGCACGGAATGGAACAGCAACGTCAGGAGATGAAGGAACTGAGAGAGATGATGACCAGTCAAATAAGGAGCGGTATGCCGCCGCATCCGGTTTTGTCTGAACAGTCTAAGCAACCGGAAGCAAGATTGACGGGGACTATCCCTTCCATTACTCCTCGTTGGCAGGAAGCCCCGGAAGCTATGGAAGTGGATAGGGATCAGTACGGTAGCTCGAAATTTAATGAACCTACCAATACTGATCCAGATACTAGGAAATATTACGATTTAATTTCCGGTATCTATGACTTGATTCCTGACATGCAGCTTCCGGTCCCACATGCGGGGGATATTGAAACTGAGTCAGGAGAGTCGAATCGGGTTACGAGGTCAGTTTCCACGCTTCCGGCCTCAACTGCTATACATTCTGTTCCATAGAACATTAGCAGAACCCGCTACGCAGGAGGAACGTGCAGTCAGGCTGAGACCTAGAGCTCGCTTCCGCCCTGCAGGATCTTCTGGTCCGTTCCCAGTACAGAAGCCAAACATACGATCATATGGCGTACATGATTCACCGTTTAGCTTCCGGTCTGCAGCGGTGAACGGCGATTTTCAGTATTTGTGTCCTTCAAATACCGACAAGGAGTGGCGATCACGAATCACCTGGACTGGTTTCTCAAAGCCATTAAGGATGGTTTGTTTTCGCTGTCGGGTGCGGAGAGTCAAGAACAGTTACAGGAGGGAATTAACCTCGTTCTTGACTACCAGAAGATTGCTTCCGGTGCAGTAGAAGATTTGCTGGTTCATAACGCCTATTTATCTTCTATGCTGGTGCATTTAAGGAGAAGGGCCTTCATTCCTTTTATGCACGATTACACACCGGAAGCAGTAAAGAGAAGCCTACTAGAAACTTCTACGGCTCCCTCTTTACTGTTTGGTGATGCTGTTGCGAGGTCCGACCTGAAATGGATCGTATTGAACATGACAGGTCAGTGGCTTACGGTGCTTCGTCCAAGAGACCTATGGCTTCCGGGTCGGGTCCCAAGGCGAAGAAGACTAAGAAGAACCCGCCTAGTTCCAAGGCTGCTAAGGGTGCTTCCGGTCAACAGCAAGCCAAGATTATCGAGCTTTGGCCATAAGAAGCAGGGTAAGGGGAAAAACAAGCAGTCAAAGAAGAATACCTGATGTCTTGGGCCATACCGGGTGGCTTCCAGTATGGCGGGAATACCGAGACATAATGTTTCCAGTTCCGCCACAACTAGACCTTCCGGTAGGGGGAAGGCTGCAGTTGTTTTGGAGGAACTGGATAAGGATCGGGGCGGAAGCGTGGGTCATTCGAACTATCAGATACGGCTATCGCCTATTGTTCGACACGCTTCCCCCCTTGACTGCATCTCCCCTTCTGTCTCGTATTCCATTACGAACGGGTCATCTATCAGCGATACAGTCCTCTGTGGACAAGCTGATAGAGAAGGCTTCCCGGGTTCTATTCGCCGGTCTTTCTGGTCCCCAAGAAAGACACGTCCGAGATGCGCATGGTTATCAACCTCAAGCGCCTCAACAAGGACTACCTCACTCCACCGCCACACTTCCGCATGGAGTCCTTCCGGTCTATCCGGTCGGTACTCAAGCAAGGGGAATGGCTGACTTCTCTGGATTTAAGGGATGCATACCTTCATATCCCGATACATCCAGAGGACAGGAAGTACTTAAGATTCATGGTCGGCAAACGACGTTTCCAAATTCAAGTGCTTCCGTTCGGCCTGTCAACTTCCCCTTGGATGTTCACACGATATTGACTTCTCTGGGATACATCCCACACGAAGAGAAGTCGGAACTGACTCCGTCTCAAATTTCTGGGGGTGGAATACGATACGCTTTTAGCTCTCGCCAAACCCCCAGAAGATCGTTGGCAAAAGATAACAACGAAGATACTACAAATCCTCAAGTTATCTCAAGCCAGGGCTTTACACTTTGCTGCGATAATCGACCTCTTGACGTCAACACAGGACGTAACACCAAGAGGACGGTTGCAGCTTCGTCCCTTAATGATTTACTTCAATCATCAATGGGTCGAAAGGCAGTTGAACCCGTGGATACCTGTCACGCCTCTTGTCAAACAATGCCTCCTATGGTGGCTGGATCCACTCAACGTTATGCCGGGTGTGTCCCTACTTCCGTTTCATCCGTCACATCACCTGTTCACGGACGCATCTATGGAAGGTTGGGGAGCCCACCTCGAGTCCAGGTCGATATCCGGGTTATGGACAATCGAGGAACGCTCATACCATATCAACGTGTTGGAGTTTATGGCAGTGACACATGCCATCCGCACGTGGGTGAGCGTATTGACCGACAAGAACCTGCTAGTTGCGACGGACAACACATCAGTCGTGTCCTACATCAACAAGCAGGGGGGACGAGATCTCCGCAATTACAAAGCCAAGCAGAAATCTTTTTCAGTCTGTGTTGGGACAACAACATATCTGTGTTGGCCAGGCACATCCCGGGAATTCTGAATGTCTTAGCGGATTCGCTTTCACGACGGAATCAGATAATTCCCACAGAGTGGCAACTTCACCCAGCCATACTAAAACAAATAGCTCATGTGTGGGAGATGCCACACATAGATCTGTTCGCCACTCGGCGCAACAATC
Source organism: Hanleya hanleyi (assembly GCA_036873755.1). Classification (NCBI taxonomy): domain Eukaryota; kingdom Metazoa; phylum Mollusca; class Polyplacophora; order Lepidopleurida; family Hanleyidae; genus Hanleya; species Hanleya hanleyi. Next base: position 112,417 of record JAVTVY010031032.1, on the reverse strand, counting down.
TATTGCCCCTGTTTATGTCGCCGGTTCCGGATCCGTCGGCATATGCAGTGGACGCCCTATCGCAGGACTGGTCAAGGATGGTAGCATATGCATTCCCTCCTCCAGCTATTCTAGCGAAGGTACTCCGGAAGATCCACGAACACACGTGTGTCGTTTATCTGATTGTTCCGTGGTGGCCAGCAAGGCCGTGGTTCCCGGACTTACTGGATCTTCTGGTAGATGTACCAAGACAACTTCCGGTGTGGCACAATCTACTGCGCCAGCCCGGAACGTCGATATTCCACAGCCAGCCAGGACTGTTTCACTACCACGTGTGCAAGTGCTCAAGGGACACTTCGCTCAGGCGGGATTTTCAACGGAAGTTGGGCGCCGAATGGCACAATCAATTCGACCGTCCTCTTCCGCTGTATACCAATCAAAGTGGGCAATCTTCGATCTTTGGTGTGGAGAGAGGGATATCAATCCATCCAGAGCCACTATCCCTGAAGTAGCAGAGTTCTTATTACACCTGTTCCGGGATAAGGGCTTGGTACCCACTACAGTCGAAGGGTATAGGGCTGCCATTGCTCAGCCTATTCTTCTGGGTACTGGGATTAATCCCTCGACTGATCCAAATTTATCTGCACTAATCAAGAAGTGGGACTTAGCCTTGGTACTTCGGCAATTAGGGAAGCCACCATTCGAGCCAATAGAGGCTATTGATCTCAAAATATTTATCATACAAAACTTCGTTTTTGTTGGCTCTTGCCTCGGCAGCTCGTGTGTCAGAACTGCATGCGCTCGATAGAAGGAACGTCAGACACTCTAGGGACTGGAGTGATGTAGTTCTCACAACGGTTCCTGAGTTTGTGGCTAAGAATCAAGCCCTCTACGATTCTATATCTCGAGAGTTCAGCCTTATCTGATTTCCTTTCGTCCGGTCTTGAATCAGACATGTTGATGTGTCCGGTTCATGCACTTGCGTGTTACCTGAATCGTACAGAGGAGATCAGAGCGGGTAGGATGCGTTTGTTTATCCCTTTTGATCCCAAAGCCAAACAAGAAATTAGCAAAAATACTATCTCAAGTTGGCTCAAAAATACGATTCGGCTAACATACTCCACGGCTACGGATAGACAAGCCGCGCTTGTGAACGTTTCGGGTCACGAGATTAGGGCATTAGCAGCATCATGGCCTCTCTGGACTAACAGATCTGTGACTGACATTATGAGGGCGTGCTACTGGAGGTCGAACACGACATTTGCCTCCTTCTACCTCCGGGACATGACGTTAGCATGTGACAACCTCTATTCCATCGGCCCACTTGTGACTGCACAGCGGGTGTCTGTGGGACCGAGGCCAGCAAGATAAAGTCCGGGCCTACAGTTTTTACCCTGCTTGCTGGTGAGTGCATTTTCCTCTCGTTCCCTTTCGGAAAAAGGTGGGGGGGGGGCGTATATGCGACTCGACCTTGAAGTCAGAGTAGCGACAGAGGTTCCCTGTGTACCATAGGCTTATAGGTTATGGCTGTTGTATGATCTCATGGATCCTCTTTGAGGTAGAAGATCGATGATTTCTACTCTGTACTAGTCATCTTGTTCATGGCATTTATCACTTACCACGGATTGTATCAGTTTGCCCGCCAACCTTTCTGTGGCATTCTATGCAAAGAGTGGAAGTGAGGTAAGTTTTCAGTGCAAATAACAAAAAAATTTCACAGGTAAATTTTCTGTTATTAAGCTAAAACTTACCTCACTTCCAGTGATGCCCACCCACCTCCCCTCTGTGATACATCCTAACCATGTATCGCAGTGGAAACAAGAAGGAGGAATTATGGGTAAGTGAGCAGTCAGATGACTAGCAGGGGAGAGAACTGTGTTATTCAAAATTCTTACTAGATGATTTCATGTGAAAGAAGAAATGCAAAGAGTGGAAGTGAGGTAAGTTTTAGCTTAATAACAGAAAATTTACCTGTGAATTTTTTTTTTTTATTTCACATCAGATGATTATTGACTATCCTGTACGTATTCTATTAAGAAAATTACAAGAAATAATTTGTTTTCTGGTAGAGCTTGACACAACTTTCAGCTACCAAGTGTCAGGGATAACAACAATTTGTAAGAGAGTCGAATCAATCGGCTGAAAGCCCCCCCCCCCCCCACCCACAGATAGGATATGATAAAAGAGTTAAAGCAAGGTGTACCTTTTTGTTTATTATAGCTTTTTGTGCAGTTGATAGATCCAGTAGCATTCCCATTCTTGTCGACATTTGATGCTGTGTCTGGGTCTGCTGTTAACACTTATTTGATGAAGCATCCAGTGAACCATAAGTGTTTGACTGCCCCTGGTTTAGGCTATTCTTCTGTGTGTCATTGTGGTTTCCAAATAGGCATTCATAGAAAGTGTGTTTGGTTTCTTCAACATATGGCAGATCACTTGGTGCACTTGATGAGGTCAACCCTGTCTGGATGATTTGGGGGTCTGTAACAGCACAACCGCTCCAGACAGAACCACCAAATTTTGAACACTTTATAGCATTTATCTTATCTATTATTGTCAGACGTCTATCAAAAGTGGCTCCGCTCGGCCCATATTTTACAGAGTTATGCCCCTTTACCAATATATTAATTTCTATTTCTGTCCTATATGCTTGAATGTAATCAACTATATTTCAGAACTGGGTTCAATACAGCTATTATATTTTGGAAACTTATTATCTCGCCTTACGAAGTAAAGGGGAGATATTGTGAGAGGGGGAAAGAGGATGTCGGTGTCGGTGTCGGTGTCCCCTGCCTGGAAATGAATGGGTTTTTGGTTTAGCAAGTTAAAAAAAAATCTAGAAAAATTAGAAAAAAAAAATAAAAATATGGGGGTGGGTATGCCACCTGGGGGTACTACCCCTGGGGTGCTCTAATGTTAAAATCCCTATGAATGAGTTTTGCGTTTAGCTGAAGTGCACATGTACATCTGTACTTGGAAAGTTTCTTGCAGTTGTCAGCTGTCATTGGATGATTATGAAACTTGGTACACATGTTTCTTATGATTAGAGGATGTACCTGTCCTATTTTTGAGAAGAAATATTAATTTTTCTCCAAATTATGACAAATGAATGAGTTTTCTGTTTAGGTAAATTGTACATGTAGGCCTCTACATGTATACATATACATGTACATGGTAAGTTTGCTCCAGTTGTCAGCTGTCATTGGATGATTATGAAACTTGGTACACATGTTTCTTATGATTAGAGGATGTACCTGTGCTATTTTTGAGAAGAAATATTAATTTTCTCCAAATTATGGCAAATGAATGAGTTTTCTGTTTAGGTAAATTGTACATATACATGTACATGGTAAGTTTGCTCCAGTTGTCAGCTGTCATTGGATGATTATGAAACTTGGTACACATGTTTCTTATGATTAGAGGATGTACCTGTGCTATTTTTGACAAGAAATATTAATTTTTCTCCAAATTATGGCAAATGAATGAGTTTTCTGTTTAGGTAAATTGTACATATACATGTACATGATAATTTTGCTGCAGTTGTCAGCTCTCATTGGATGATTACGAAACTTGGTACACATGTTTCTTATGATTGGAGGATTTACTTGTGCTATTTTGAGATGAAATATTAATTTTTCTCCACCTTATGGCAAATGATTGAGTTTTGCATTTAGCTGAAGTGCACATGTACATCTGTACACCACAGTTTGCTGTAGTTGTCAGCTGTCATCGAATGGTTATGAAACTTGGTACACATGTTTCTTATGATTAGAAGATGTACCTGTGATATTTAGGAGATGAAATATTAATTTTTGTTCAAATTTTGAGGGTTTTGTCTTAATATGCCAATAATAATGTACATGTATATACATGTACATCTGTACATGGAAAGTTTTCTGAAGCTGTCAGCTTTCATTGGATGAGTTTGACACTTGCTACCCAAGTTCAATGTGATTCAAAGATGTGCATGTGCTATTTAAGAAATATGACATTAAATATGAAATTTTTTCCTAATTATTGCAGTTTAGACTTTGTATCTTTCCATTGATAAGGTTTTTGTTGGGCAAAAATTTACAGGTAGATCTGTACATGGAAAGTTTGTTGAACCTTTCGTGGGATGATTATAAAACTTGGTGGATATGTTTCATGTTTTCCTAGGTCACAGCTCTCCTGCAGTAATCCCACACGGGACTGACCTATCCAGCAGTAATCCCAAATGGCATTGGCCTATCCAGCAGTATTGCCATACGGGACTGACCTTTCCAGCTGTAATCCCAGACCGAACTGGTCTATGCAGCAGTAATCCCATTTGGGACTGGCCTATTCATCAGTAATCTCACACAGGACTGACCTATCCAGCAGTAATCCCAATGGCACTGGCCTATCCAGCAGTAATGCCACACGGGACTGACCTATCCAGCAGTAATCCCAGACCGGACTAAACTATCCTGCAGTAATCCCACATGGGACTGGCCTATCCAGCAGTAATTCCACACGGGACTGGCTTATGCAGCAGTAATCTCTCATGGGACTGACCTATCCAGATGTAATATGACACTGGATTGCAATTTGCAGCAGTAATCCCACATGGCACTGACCTATCCAGCCATAATTTTACATGGGACTGACCTATTCCGCTGTAATCCCACACAGGTTTAGCCTATCCAGCAGTAATCCCACACGGGACTGGCCTCCTCAGCCATAATCCCACACAGGATTGCCGTATGCAGCAGTAATCCCACACGGGACTGCCTATGCAGCAGTAATCCCACACGGGACTGTCCTATCCAGCATTAATCGCATACGAGACTCACCTATCCAGCAGTATTCTCAGACAGGACTGGCCTATCCAGCAGTAATCCCACTTGGGACTGGACTATCCAGCATTAATCCCACAGGGGACTATCCATCAGTAATAACATGGGACTGGTCCACCCAACAGTAATCCTACACAGGACTGGCCTATCCAGCAGTAATCTCACATGGGACTGAACTATCCAGCAGTAATCTCACACTGGACTGCCCTATGTACCAGTAATCCAACGGCACTGACCTATCCATCCTACATGGGATTAACTTTTGCCAGTAATCCCACATGGGACAGATGTTATTGTCTGTACCAGATAATCTATTCCAGACATTATTGTCTGTACCACATCACCTATTCCAGACCTTATTGTTTGCTCTACATGTATGCTTTCAATACTGCTGCACCCCGAAAGGCGAGATGTTGGGGTTCTCAGAACGCTTGTTCTGTTATGCATACCCGTGCTAATTTATAGAAAAAAAATTCAACGAAATTCTTTGTTGGAAGGACATTATTGCTATTGCAACTCGAACGATATTTTCGAATTTATTTCCCAACTTATGTGGTAACTCTCGATGTTTATTTCATTTTTCTGTTATGCATACCAGTGCTAATTTATAGAAAAAAAATTCAACGAAATTCTTTGTTGGAAGGACATTATTGCTATTGCAACTCGAACGATATTTTCGAATTTATTTCCCAACTTTCCACTATTAGGCGTATATATATTCCAATATCTTCCATGTTCCAACAATCCCCGGCATCAGTGTTCCAACCATCACATTTTTGTCTTCTATACATTAATTCATGATGAAATAATGAGCCAAAGAGACATTTCTGGCTATAAAACAGGCCCGAGGTAATTATTACTCAGACCCAAGCTCAACGTATTTGGAAATATGTCAAAGAAAAGAAATTCTAATAGTAACAACCGACATCTTCTGAGTATCCTTACTGTGGAAAATATATCTGCAATGCTGCAAGCTATTCCAGTTCCACCCTACCAGTAATATTGATACTACAGATTCTGAGATTCTCCACGCAAACGCAATTTAATGCACGAGCTTTCTACCCTCTTGCCGGGGCCTTTATCAAGTGAACAAAAAATAATTTGAAAAGGATAATATGAAAATATCGAACAATCTCCAGTAGAATTTTTGTTGTTACAGTCCCCATGACTGCGTAATGTTTTCTTTTAAATGTTACATAGCAGCATCAGATAACGGAAGACAACGCGCCAATGACTTCGTGATATAATTATAAGGGACGTCTTCCTTAGACGTAAGAAGTGACAAACACAAATGAGACGTAAGAAAAAGGTTTCATCTAAGGTAGGTGACGTCATGCAGGCGCCCATGTCCGTATACAGAAACAGTTCGAACGTATATGCATCTACAATTGCACGAATAATTTAATTAGCTGGTGATGAATTTATTGCTAATTTACTGTTCAAAATTCACATAGATGTCGGACACGTAGTTGATGACATTCGAATATGTATCGCCTGTGATTGATTCCAGCGCTAGCACTAGGTTTAACTTTACCAGCCCCTTCCCCCCCCCCCCTCCGGGGATTATGCCCACCGTACCAAACTTTCTACTCTATCTCAGGAACGACGCAATATTGACAGCTGAGACTCCGTGAATTTACAGTTTATCATACTGGCTCCTTCTGAGCTTAACCCAAGTAGAAAATCATGGGTAAATTCTAAATGTCGGTGATGTGGGGTACCAGAAAAGTTATGTTTTCGTAATTTTTCTTCAAAATTCTTGTTTTTCTTCGAGGTAAAGTGGAGAATAACTATTTTTTTTCACATCAGATTATTATTTACTAATTTATCATGCAGCTTTTACAAAGAAAACACATGAATAAAAAAATCGTCCTAAAAATGCCTTTTCTGAAAATGATGTCACTGCAGTTTTTGCGAAGAAAATAGATAATAAAAAATAGAAATGTCTGACGGAAAAATCTGGAAAAATGTTTTTTTTGCAAAATGACCTCACTGTGACGTTATCAAAGCGGCCATCTTGATCTTTTGTGTACATTTTCTGGTAGAGACTGGCTCAAGGAGTAAGTAATATATTTAGCGGTAGAGTTAATTTACTGCCTACACTATCCGCTACGGGTGTCGTAGCATCAAGCAGAAGCTCTGGATATTTGAATCTTCGGGACTGTTGTGAGTATCCTTATACCCGCAATGATTCATCCTATCTCTGTTTCAACCTACCCCTGGTAATATACTTACTGTTTGAGATTCACATACAATGTAGATTTCATTATCGACCAAGTGGAAATATTAAACAAGTATGGCTAGATCGTACACAATTAGCTGTCTTATTGATCTACCTCAACAAAGGGAGCGACATGGCATGTCACTTCGCTTTAATAGTCTATGCACATTAACGGTTTCTACTGATCTTCGGTATTGTTGAACGAGTGTATCTCGCCTAGCTACACTCAAATTGATATAGAGTTAAAATATTCCCCGATATAATGCTCCCTCCTTTCAAACCCGAATTCTATATCACGTCTCGTTCAGTCTAACCCAAGCCCTCTTGTGTCGATAAGTCCGTGCTTTGGCTCGAACTTCTAGCTTCGGGAAAACTCGGATTGGGGCGTATCTGCTCGGAGCTAATCGGAGGTCGTGCAGTCTCCTGGCATCCGGCCCATTTCGGTATCACAAGGATTAGCAGCTCCGAGTGAACAGCTATCTCTACAACACTCCCGTTTTCTTTTAGACGAAGATCTTAACCTCGCCCTGATAGAACCATTCTCTATCCAAGGCAAACGCCGTCCCAGCGCTGCCCACAGTTACTAAAATTCTAGACTAAGAATTGAATTCTCTATATTTTTTTACATGTATCAAACTCTGTAAGATGCAGTGTACATCCAGCGTCCACTGCTCCCTAAAAAACCTAACTTCAATAAAATGATACCCATCCATATAGTCCAGCCTCGTTGACAGACTATCTATAACTATACCCAAACACACTAAACACTCTCACTCTGATGGTTCGCCCCGCCGGGACTGATCACTTTAATTTTCCAAAATATAATCCGCACGCCAATCTACAAGCTACATGGCTGCAGTAAATACCAACACACCATCCAACCCACGAATGAAACGAGCTTCATAACGACAAATTATGACATGCACTGCAAGAGATCTCACCAGGGCTCCATGGCGAAGACATGGGAGGGTGAATGACCCTTCTCCCTTAATCCCAGGTTTCCGACATGGCTGACCGCAGTATATATTATCGTACTTTATCTCCTCCATGTCATTCCACAAATTACACTTCGCCTTACATAGACTTCCATAGACATACCACACACCTTAACACACAAAAAAAAAAACACAAAAACACACAGTTCTTTGAATATAGACAGGAGTCATACAGATACGCAATTAACACACAAATATCCCACGCAAAACTTCCCACACACGAATTCTCCAGCCAGACAACAACTTTCCAAAACAGCCGTCCAACACCCCCCGTTCCCTCACATAGAATACTTCCAAACACTTAGTTCGTCGCAAGCAACAGATTCTCCCATAACACACGGCACGTGTAACGACTCAGCGCAAACCACAGTTTTCGAAAACAAACTAGCTCTCGAACACACATCAGAGTTCCCTAACACACACAACCATTCTCGATCAACAATAGTTCCGGACTAAACATTACATTATACAACAAACTGTCAACAATTTGAGTCTAGAATTTTATATATGTTTTAGTTTTCTCAATTCCCTCAATGCCCCAAAATAAACATCCTGTACAAAAATCAAATCAACACCCAAATCGGATAATTTCACATAAAAAGTCGAAACCAAATACAATATATCCATCACTATATACAACTGACGTACCATATTACATTTCGTAAGACCCATACAACAAAATGCGTCACCAATCAACTGGCTTCACCATTTAACAGTCACTGGCAGCGCGAAATGGAGCCGGCATTAAACAGGTCACCACTCCCTAAAAATTGAAACTGCAAAATCTTGGTTTTCCCAGTAACTAAGCCTTATTTCTAAAATCCACAACACATCCATAGACTGAGACGTCGTCAACCAAGGGTGCCACCACTATATTCCCAATGCAGTGAAAACCGGAGAAGGAAAATGAGACATGCTGAGCTAGCGGTCCCATACTGGTCCCTCCTCGAAATGCATCAGTCAACTAAACGAGAGATGATGATGATCCATGGGTCCCCAACATAGCAAACAAATCCTAGCTCGTGACGGTGACTTGTGCGGCCGGGAAGGGATCCAACCTTAACTGGAATGGGCATAGCCAAGCCGTCGAAACGAGAGAGTGTACCGCTGCAGTACGTTCAGCAACGCCTGACTCGTCCCCTGTGGACGTTCCCAACTCGTTATTTGCAGTTGCCAATTCAGCCCACACATCTAAATCACGTCTAACAGGACTAAACAACGCTTAGGTGACCGGATTTACGGCAAAAGTATCACAGTCGAGGCACTTCCCCTGTTGCCTTGCAAGCATCAGGAAAAGTTTCCCTCACTCAATCGACATGAACCGTTCACCATGTAACTGTCCGAAAACTCAACACTCTCAGATTATTCCGTGAGGAATTCACACAAGACAGCGGGACTCTCATAGCTTGTCTTTTCCTACATCCTTTGATAAAGCGTTCCCCCGCTACTGACTCAATTACCTTTTCCGGTGCATTCGGATACCCGGCAACCCTAATGCATCTAAAGGCAAACTCCTCCAAAGTCTCCACAAAACCCTATTCCTCCGCCTGCAAACGCAGCCTAACTGTACGCGAAGGTTCCCCACTATTATAGTGGCTTTCCATTGCCTCCAATAGCCTATCAAACGAGGTTTTAACTGGCTCTGCTTGGTAACTGTAAAACACCATGGCATCGCCATGAATGCATTCTGTTAGTTTCTTAAGTCACTTGGCTTTGTTCCACTCTCAACTTTTAACTTTCAACACGAAATAGGCCCTGAATGGAACGATTCCTGAAAACAGGGACTTTGGCTACTTCGACTTTCCAAGGATACCTGCAGTTCGATTTACCTGGATCTGGACGAGCATCCACTACCTGTACTAGGAGAGGCTTCAAACCTCCTCTCTGTATCAGTAGCGGACACATCTGCCAGAATTCCATCGTTTATATCCTCTTGGAGATGTTGCGCCTCCCTACCATAGCATTGTCTAATACCATTCCTATCTGCTGAATCCGGAGCTAAAGTCTTACTACTGGGCTGATGGAGTATATTATCCAGATTTCCATTGTTATATGGAAACGCAAGACTAGCGTCCCATCCTGTCGTTCCATTTAAATCAAGGGTAGTCAGGAGCTGCAGTATCACCACACGGATGCGTCTGCTGGGATAAAATGCCTAGAGCATTATCATTATCCAGTGTTGTCGGTCTAGCAACAACCACTGGTGACCTATCCTTTTCCGATTGCTTCCCGATCAAAGTTATTACGGTACCCTTCTTGCTATTTAATTGGCCAAACTGACCAAATGGCACTTCCGGGTCAGAGGTGAATTTCGGGTCAAAGGTCACCTCCGGTCACGTGACGGCCCAGCAAGAATCATCTGCCTCTACATAATACCCCAGTGGCTTCCAATGTTAATCTCCGGGGCATGTTTGGGGTAGGAGTATTGGGGTGGTCATTTTTTTCTTGTGGATTTTACTACGAGGTGTGGCACCTTGTTTTCTTTGTCTCCCGATGTAGAACACGATGAGAGGGGTCTCGAGGCCATGCGTTGAGTTTGGCTGAAAAGTTCAGGGAGGTCTGGGGTGGACATGTTAGGCCCATTCCGGCGCAGTGAACAATGTTAGTCCCAGTGGGGATCACACTCATGGACATATGGGATGGAGCTCGGAGCTCGGAAGTGACGTCATCGCACACATGCGATGCACGCTGTACCCTGTAGCCCGTAGGGCATAGTGTGCACCAGGGTGCAGGTGCACTACAGGTGTCTGCGCATGCTTGCGATGACGTCACTTTCGAGTTTCGAGCTCCATCCCGCAGCTCCGAGCTCTGTAGTTTCTCAAAGGGCGGATTCTGATTGGACAAGAGCAGCCAAGAAAACAATTAACAGCCAAGAACGAATATGACGGGTACAACATAAAATGGGTGTACCACACATGCGTTAAGGTGTAACGATAGGGCGTTAAGGCTTTATTATAGCCCGATAAAGCGTTAAGGTAGAGCGTTAAGGCGTTGAGACGGGCGGAAAGGCGTTACGGTAGAGCGTTGAGACGGGCGTTAAGGCATTGAGACGAGCGTAAAGGCGTTAAGACAGAGCGTTGAGGCGTTGAAACGGGCGTTAAGGCGTAACGGCGCGCGTTGGCGGGCGTCACTGCATTTCGATGAATCAGTGTCATTTCCATGGAATATCTAGAAAAAGCAGAGCTTCTGAGCTATTTTACCAGGGCGTTAAGCTGGGCGGTGGCGGGCGTTACTGTTCATAATTAGCAAGTGTATCCCAAAACCGTGCACAGTCGATGTTCAACCATTAACATGGCTGATACTTGCTCTGAGTGCGAACGCACGTTCACCAGACGTTAAGATATGATGCGATACAAGAAAAATTATACATGGGATTGAAGTCATCGAGTCACAAGAAGCCGATGCAGATGTTGAGAATATGCCAGCTGATTCTGAGAATCCGCCGACTGATACCGAAACAGAGACTGCTGAAAGTGATCTCAGATATTCAGGCTACGCCCCAGGAAAGCCCGAGTGAGGAAGAACCTACCTTTTAGGATCGTATTGTGACAGCAGCTATTTATAATCACGCTGCAGCGATCGAGGGCGCGGGACAGGATAACTTACAAACAGGCTCCCCAGCATCAGGAAAACAGCCATGGCGATCTATGAACAGTATACCCTGCAACCGCTTGAAGTGAAAGGCGACCCCATGTACAGGACCAACATGAAGACAAAGCGTCACAGGAAAGAGGATATGGGGCTACCACCCACCGATGCCCTGCAAAATGCGATCAGAATGCGCAAACAGCTGTTCCGTGACATATTGCCGTTACAGTATCCTGGCCTGCCCGACGAGGATTAGAGCTAACGGATCAGAGCGAACATGACAGAAGCTTGAACTTTCTGAAATGGCGGTTTCTGATTGGACAAGAGCACCCGAGGATACATCTAACGGGCAAGAACGAATATGACAGATGCATTCCCAATTTGGGGCTTTTGATTAGACAAGAGCCTACGAGAATTGTAAACATACCCAATGCGGCTCCTCCAGCGTAGGTATGATGTGATGGAGGGGATAATAAACTATCTGAAAACTTGCGAACGTATTGATCTTTCTTTCTCTCAACTGTCTGCATCACATCATTAAGCTATAAAAAGCATAAGGGCGTTAACCCCATTCCTTCTCCTTCTCTTCGTCCACCACTTCTTCCTCCTTCTCCCGCTCTATCTCCTCCAAACACGCACACACAGGTAACTCTATCAGGTAGCCGGATTAAACAAGACCCTCAAAAGGTCTTTTGCATCTCCGAAACTCCCCTTTCTCCACTACTCCCGAGTGATCAGGGTTTTTCCCAGAAAATTCCCCAAAAATTTACCCTGATATTTAGAGCGATGACCTACAAAAAACGGGGGTTTTCCCAGCTAAACATCCCGTATAATGTTGTAGAGCGATGACATCATCGGTGACCACCACGTTTTATTAGCTGGTGGAAATGAATTGATACATACACCTTGTCGATACGTTAATATTATATAATAGCATGGTACAATCTCGAGCAAAGATAAATCACTGGTATGCAAGGGCGTTAAGGCGTTAGGATAAGGCGTTAGGATAAGGCGTTAAGGCGTTCAGATAGGGCGTTAAGACGTTGCTGTAAAACACTCCACAACGGTCACAGGGCAAATATACGGGATTTCTGCTTTCTTTACTACTATGGGGCAACTGGATTACTTCATTTGACTTTAACTTCCCCGAAATTGAGAGACTCAACAACAACAACATTCTCATTTCTATGACTCACCAGGTGTAAAGTCTGTTTCTGTAAAAACATGCACCCACCCATGACTGGAGGAGCGCTTCACATATATACCCTCTCCGACCCAGAGTACGCCCACTATGGGCCCACCTGAACCTCAAAACGTCCAATTCCAATGCCCTTTCCCCACAATTCCCTCCCTGCGCATGCCCAGAATGTTGAAAACGGACGACACACTAGTCCAGTGGGATGGCCCCCCTGGATGCGTCACGATGACACCTCACACGGCCCAGTCGGACCACTACTGGTTTATCTCGACCCAAAAACGTCCATTCAAGTACCCTTTTTCTACTGCGCATGCGCGGATAGACGATATTCCCACCCCACATCCATCCAGTTGGACGCTCCCCCACGAGTGCTGCATTATAACACCCCACGCGACCCAATCGAACCACAATGTGTCCACCTAGACCCAAAAACGATCACCTCGATCTGCCTGCCTACTGTGTATGCGTCATCAGAACTTTTCAGGAAAAGTCAACGCATGGCCTCGATGGCCCACCGTGTTCTACAGCTCGAGATAAATAAAACAAGATGCCACACCCCGTACCACAAATATCCTTGAGTGGGTTCCACATTGGGACTAACATTGTCCACTGCGCCGGAATGGGCTTAACATGTCCATCCCAAACCTCCCTGAACTTTTCAGCGAAATTCAACCCATGGTCTCTCATCGTGTGCTACATCGCGAGACCAAGAAAACAAGGTGCCACACCCCATAGTAAAATCCGCAAGAAAAAAATAGTGACCACTTTTGTAGAATAGCTAACCCCAAGAAACTCATCTGTTCATTTCTCAACATAAATAGTGTCCGTTATAAGTTCGATGCCTTATCTCAAGTGCTCACTGAAAGATTGGTTGACATTTTATTTGTTGGAGAATCTAAGATCGATGACTCTTTCAGTGATGAACTTTACTCAATCGATGGTTTCAAATATTATCCCCGACACAGAACTGCTCGTGGAGGCGGTGTCATGTGCTTCGTCAGATCAGACTTACCCCATTCAAGAAGAAAGGACATAGAACCCACAATATGTGAAGCTATTTGCATAGAACTGAAACTGAAATCACGCAAATGGGCGATAATTGGCCTTTACAATCCACCGTCCAACAAAAATGAAATATTTACCGATGAAATGACTGTTTGCCTGGATAAGTTATCCACTTCTTGTGACAATACTATCATTTTAGGTGATTTGAACTATGATATGCTCCGCGACGAGAAAAGTCGTCCTTTAAAGGACCTTTGTGATATGTTTGACATGCAAAATAAGATCAAATCACCCACTTGTTTTAAGAAAGATTGTGTCCCTTCCCTTGTAGATGTTGTATTAACAAACCGTCCTAGACTATGTTCAACCCCGCTGAATTTCAGCTGTGGTCTTAGTGATTGGCACAACATGATCGGAATAGTGATCAATGAAACAGTTTGCCTATCTAGTTCTGAAAAGATCAGCTATAGAAGTTTCAAACATTTCAATGAAAAAAATTTCAGCAATGACATAGCATCAGCTCCGTTTCACGTAGCATACATTTTTGATGATGTTAATGATGTATATTGGACACATGAAAAGTTGCTGATGGATATTATAAATGATCATGCTCCTCTAAAAAGTCGAAAACCCAAAAAGAGGACTCCATACATGAACTCCACACTACGAAAAAACATTTATAGGAAAAAGATGTTATTTAACAGATACAAAAACTGCAAAAATAGCCATACGTGGAATGAATACAGAAAACAACGTAATGTGTGTACTATGCTCAGAAAGAAATCCATGAGAAATTACTTTTTTGTTAGGTGCGAGGCAGGACCAACATCGAGAGATTTTTGGCCCACTATCAAACCGTTTTTATCTACCAAAAGTATTGGCACTGATACGGCCATTATTCTTCAGGAAGGTGATAACATTATCACTAACCAAGAGAAAGTTTGTACTGTTTTTAACGATCATTTTGTAAATGTTGCTAAATCTATTGGTTCTGACATAGATTGTAATAAGGCATGTGCGAACATTACTCCTCTGGAAGAGCAATTCAATTTCAAGGAAACTACTGAAAATGAAGTTTCGACCATTGTTAAATCTTTAAATGCCAAAAAGGCAACTGGAGTTGACGGTATATCAGTCAAACTCCTAAAATCTGCTGATCTAAGTTTTATTCAGCCTTTGACTAAATTGGTGAATCATACCATTTCCACGAGTGAAGTTCCAAACAGGCTCAAAATAGCTCAATTCAAGCCACTATATAAGAAGAATTGTGCGCTTGATAAGCAAAATTATAGACCAGTCAGTATCCTGTCCTCAATTTCTAAGGTTTACGAGCGTGTTGTTAGCAGTCAGTTAACCGAGTATTTCACTGGTATTTTCCACCCATATCTGGGTGGTTTTAGAAAAGGGTATGGCTGCCAGGCAACACTATTGAGGCTAATTGAGGACTGGAAAATGGCGTTGGATAAGAACAAGTACTGTGCGGCAATAATAATGGACCTTTCTAAGGCCTTCGATTGTATGCCCCATGAATTGCTACTTAAGAAATTGAAACTTTATGGTTTATCTGATAAATCTGTCAACCTGTTAGACAGTTACTTATCTGAACGGTCACAGTGTGTAAAAATAGGCCCAAAGTTTAGCTGCTGGGACAGTATTTTTAAGGGTGTACCACAAGGCTCAGTTTTGGGACCTTTACTTTTTAACATTTTCATAAACGATATTTTTAATTGTATAACTGATTGTGATTTATATAATTACGCAGATGACAACACCTTGTCCAGTGCTTCTGACGAGTTGGAAACTTTAATAAAAAGTTTAGTTGAAAATTGTTCCAAACTCCTCGACTGGTTTTCTTACAATGGTTTTGAGGCACATCCTGAAAAATTTCAAGCCATTGGAATTGGTAAAAAAACTAGTACAGCATTGAACTCTCTCACCATAACTGATATAAACATTACATGTGAAGACTCTGTCAAAGTGTTGGGCGTCACTTTAGATTCTAGACTGAACTTTGATGAACATATATCAAACCTATGTAAGAAAGCTTCACGTCAGATAAATGTTCTGAAGAGATTATCCCACGTTCTCAATACAAAATGTAAACTTGTCATTTTCCATGCTTTTGTATCTTCTAACTTCGGCTATTGTCCGTTAGTATGGCATTTTTGTAGTAAGGCCAATACTCGGAAAGTAGAAAAAGTTCAGGAAAGAGCCTTAAGATTTGTATTCAATGATTTTGTGAACAACTATGAAAGTCTTTTAAAAAAAGCTAATAGCGTAAGGCTATCAGAGAGTAGGCAGCGATGTATGGCTCTAGAGGTGTTCAAGATATTGAACGATACATCACCAGAAATGTTACGAAATCTTGTTAAAATTAAGACCTCTCCTTACCAAATGCGATATGAAAATCTTTTAGAAATACCATGTGTGCGCACAGAGAGCTACGGTAAAAAGTCGTTTCGCTATTCCGCAACTAAGGTTTGGAATAGTTTACCAAACCACACTCGTGCAAGCACGAGGTATGGAGAGTTTAAAAATCAGTTACGTTTATGGAGCGGGACACATTGTAGTTGTTCCTCTTGTTATAGTGCTTCAGTTTAAAATATTGAATTTTTACAAGGACAAACTCTAGTCTGTGTCACACCACTGATAGTGCCAATTTAGTGTATGATCAATATCTTAATATTATTTTGTATTTGTAAATTATTTTAATATGTTTCTTTAGTTATGAGAATTCTTTGTTTTAAAACAGTCGGCATGAATAGCCTCCATGGGCTAATGTTATATGTTTGTAAACCCGACTCTAAATAAAGCTTATCTTATCTTATCTTATCTTACCTACCTAACTTTGTATCTAATTCTTTCCATGACCCGGTTATTTCTTCTAACCGGGGGTCCACCTGGCCCACCTTTGTATCTAGTACCTTCCCTTGTCCGATGATTTTTTCTAACCGATGGTCTACCAAAGCATTAATATACTCAGGACTTCCCGACTAGTCGAAACGTATTACCTGTCCTCCTGCACTAGATCGGCTATATGCCCGGCGTGAAACCGAGTCGCCTGCATAAAATCTTTAGAACATTACGATCTGCCCTCTTTCTGCGAGGCTAGCTACAGGAGCACACCGACTACTCCCCACCACTCTCAATTTTTTTTCTTTTTTCAGTGCTTCTTCTGCAGCCATTGACACTCCAGAACCCCACTGAAATAAGTTAAACTCAGCCAACATTAGTATATCCCCTACAAAACAGCACTGTTTGACAACAAAAATAAACACCCAAAAAATGAATAAATATTGAAACATGATCATGTTCCCATTCATTTGGATTCTAAACAAGCAGCCAGAGGATGCTAAGTCTCCCGCCGAAATGGCAGCAATATTTTTTAGCATTGTTGGTCTCGGGGATATACATGAGGGAGGCAACTGCTACTTCATAGGCGTTGGATGCGGAAGGGTCGTTCTGCCTTCCCAAGTTTTAAAATCAACACAGAACGGTTGACTGAACGTTGATTGCTTCTGTAATATAGTTTCCATACAGTGAAGCATGTAAATTATGTAACCGAGAAGCCACCCCAAGTGACATCTCAAGGCATATTATCTGCAAACCAAATTTGACGAGAAGCTGAATGCATCTTCAACCTATTGTTCGGAAACCAATTTTTAAATTTTCTTCCAGATGTTGCGAAACGCAATCCCAAGCATCATCTCATGACATGGTACATGTATCAGCATACGAACTTTAGGAAGAATTTGAAGAGTTATTGCGCGGAAACCAAATTTAGATTTGTATGCACAAGTGTGCGAAAAACAATCCCAAGTGACATATTATGGCATATGAATACCAAATTTGAGAAGAATCCGATGAGCAGTTGTCAAATTATTGCCAGAAACAAATTTCACCAGTCGCCACCAGTATGCAGAAGCAGGTGAAATACAATCCCAAGGGACATATCATGGCATGGTATCTGCATACCAAATTGGAGAAAAATCCAGCTTTCCGCTTCTGCCAAGATATATTGGAGATATATATGCTCAAACACAATATATGAGGGTCGGGCGAGGGATAGTTTGGGAGATGGAAGGTGCTGTTCGGCGCCCTGGGGGTGGGGACATGCTCTCCTTGAGGGTCGTGGTAGGTGTGCTGACATGAAAGCCATAGAAAGCTCCCTGTACATGAAACAACCACACTGACAACTGCATGCCATCATCTGTCAGTTCGAAAAACGACAAGGTGGAATTCAATTCTATTCAGGAAATTGATCATATGCAGAGTGTGCACCCAAACTTAGGAACTCAGTTGTAATTAATATAGTAAGTTACACGTGTGGACAGAAATGGTTCGTGCAGAAGCTTTAGGGTAAATCATATGATGTGGAATACAATTATTTGATAGCAAAATTGAAGGAAATATTGTCCTTCATTTAACATGACACGAAATTAAAAACAAAAACAAAAAAAACGGATTCGGTATTTCATGTTATATAAGACGAGCGGCCTGGACCCTGTTTTGGGGAATAAAATGCACCCCGCGTACACAGAGGCAAACTATATGTCATTTGAAAGCTCGGACTCTCTTCTTTCAGATGAGGTAGGATGTGGTGGTGAAAAGTATTGCCGTATGCTGAAAAATACAAATACAAGAACCATTGGATTGCATTTTTTCTACTTTTAAAATGGGGGTATACGTTTTAAAATGACTATATCTTCGCTCGTACCAGACATATGGCAAAATGGTTGGTGTCAATTGATTGCGCAGAAGTTCTTCAATCGTCTATTTTCAAAAAGTGTTATGACGTCATTGACCTGTGACGTCCCAAGGGGCCATCTTCAAAATACAAATAAATTGCGTCAAACGCACTGAACACTATGTCAAAAGTTTTTTGTGGGTGAAATACTTCGTTGTTAAATAGCCAAAATGGTTCTTATGTCGAATTTAGTCATTGGTCAAATACTTCGGCAAAAATTTGGTGAGATTACCTTTTAAATCCACAATATAACGAGCGTCATTCACCATAGGATATTAGGTAAAAAACACTAACTACTGCATTAGAGGACGGGTTTCGCGGATGTCAGCCATCAAAAATAATCTAGTTCCGTGTTTTGTCAAACGTACAAATTAGTTTAAAATTGTAATGGGGATCGTTTCAAAATATCCACAAAACATACGGGAAGACGCAGAGTAGCACAAAGTTACAAAATCGGCGAAAGAGTGTTGTGAGCATCAGTTTTTACATCAATTATTTATCTAATTTTCTGACAGCATTAAATAGATCACTGCAATACAAAAACATATCTATAAACATACCCAATCTCACAACAGCCTGAGTGTAGGAGTTTTATTATAATATCACTACAGGCTCATGTACCTCACAGCAGTTGTTTCAGATATTTTGGGGAGCATAAATTCTGTATATCACTGGAATATCTTTCATCAGGGGCCAAGCCTATAAATCATAAATACAATAGGACAGTCCCGAGATAGAACTCTTCAATAGAATAATAATATTTATTTCAGACACAGATGGTCTATAGAATGAACAAAGTGCATTATAACCAGCGAAATACGTTGTTGTATGTGACACGCAGTTTTTCTCACTTACATGACGAGTACGAAGACCACAGATGGCTGCAATAGATACTGGTACAGTACGACGACAAAAGTTGCTTCTTCGCATCTTGAGAACACATATAGAACTTTCGAGCCAAAATGTTGGCACGAATGCATAACGTTCATATCGCTGGAGAAAAAATTATCAAGATATTTGGCGTTGTCAACGTAAATCAGCTGTGAGTCAGATAGTTTAACAGAGTGTGCTCTCATGTCATTGAACTTCATTGGACGAAAACACATGCATATAAGCATTTCTTAGTGATGAAGACAATATTATTGTCAGTCGCAAAAATATCACATATATCAAGTGGATTCTAAATGCCCTTGGTAGAGGGACTAATAGGGCATATGTCGTCAGCGTATAATAGGTGGTTAAAGAAGACTCCGGCTACATTACATCCTAAATTGGACCGAGATATTTTAATGTCGAGTTCATGTATGTAGACATTAAAGAACAGAGGAGACAGAATTCCTCCTTGGTGAACTCCATTTCTAGCAGAGAACTCTCCGAGAAGGCATACCCACATCCTGGTGGCCATGATAGGCGCAAAAGGACGCCATTGCCCACGTGACGTCAGGTCAAGGATAGGCACTGGGTAATACTTTAACATTGGCTCTACTGCAAAACCCGGCAAATAATTAGCATTGTGGCTTTCAAAATACAAAATATCCAAACAATTTTGAAGATGTTATTGTCTCGGAGTTAAAGAGGCATTTGCAAACAGAAATCATCGCATGTAAATGTCCGTGCATAAAATAATACAGCATTCAAATGTTAAGAAATGATTCGCTTCCTAACTTCGGCGTGACGCCACGCATCATGACGTCGTGTCTTGCCTTTTGTCGTTAGAGACTTCCATCTCGGGACTGTTCTATTATTATTTATGACATATAATCTCCAATATTATTATCTCGCTTATTCTGTTTCGCACATATAGTCCAGTCAATCTAGCGAGAAAATCACCAAACCTAGAAAAAATTGCAACAGAAACGGGGTTTGCGGTAAATAACCTCTGAAGTGATTCCGAACAACATATCAAAAATGTAGATTGATGTAGACAAGGGAAAATTTCTAATTTGCATAAATCCAAGATGGCCGCTCATTGCTTGTTTTCTGTCTACATATTCATGCGGATATTACATTCAGGGAACGTATTTTCAAATAAAGTTTTGGGCTAATACATTTACGCATAAATAATTGACAACAGATGAAGGTGGAAGACATTTCTCTGCCCAACGTTCAAAATGGTCGCCATTTTCCAAGATGGCTGCTGTTTTTCTGCCAGTACATCTGACAGAGAAATAGATATTTGTGTCCGATTTGAATAATGTTTGTGTCTATATATATATATATAATTTCGATCACGCCAAATCTGATTCTGCTGACCAGAACTACCCTACATACACCTTTGACATCAGCAATGAAGATTACCGAGATTCTTTCCTTCGCCAGTGCCTGGCCATTGTGGTCGAGTGTATCTGAATTCTGACCCAAAAATCGCCTCAAAAATGCTCTTTTTGAAAATGACGTCACTGTGACGTCATCATGGCGGTCTCGTGGATTTTCCCCCAGGCTGCGGTACACCACAAATCGCGATGGCCAGATAGGATTAAATGGACAACTGCTATCTTATAACTGTCTGATTCATGTTCTCTCTTTAGAGTAGCCTCATTCCCAGCCATGGTTCGTCTGACAAAGTCGTACCATGGCAGATAGCGGGTCTGCCATAGCGATAACCAGTCGGCAGTCTTACTTTCAGGAGTTCCACTTCACATTTGTGACCTCGTGATATGGAGTATAGAGACATGTATAATATGAAGGATGTAAGTAGTGATATAGTAGTTGTCTTGAGGAACAAAGCGAAGAAGAAATAGTACATAGATGAAATCGATCATGCCCTACCTACCCGTATCGATAATTACCCGAGGGTGGCCGCCGAATTCGAACATTCTCTCGACCAGATAAGCAAAATAAACAATATCTCCTGAATTATTAAATTCTTTAATTCCTTGAAACACCACCTTTACCTTCATATCTGAAGGAGCACGGTTTTCTGCATTCCTTTAAGAAACATCTTTACCTCTATACATGTCCACCGTTATATCCATGCATGAAAGCTTCACCGTTACCTCCCTTTGTTCAAGGATGTTCCTTACCTCCATTACTGGAGGACCACCGTTACCTGCATACATGAATTATGTCTACCGTTACCTCCATTCCTTGAAGGACCACCGTTTCCTACATTGCTCGAAGGATCACCGTTACCGGTACCTCTATTCATGGCGGTCTACCGTTGCTTCCGTACTCCAAGGATCACCGTTACTTGCATATCGGAAGTTCAAACGTTACCTCCATTACTTGAAGGACCATTGTTATCCACATAACTGAAGATCCATCATTACCTCCATAACTGAAGGGCCACCATTACCTCCATAATTGAAGGACCACCGTTACTTCCAATCCTGGGGGTCTACCGTCGCTTCCATACCCCAAGAATCACTGTTACTTATATGCCTGAAGTTACGTTACCTCCATTACTTGAAGGACCACCGTAATCTCCATAACTGAAGATCCACCATTACCTCCATAACTGAAGGACCACCGTTACCTCCATAATGGAAGGACCACCGTTACTTCCATACCTGAAGGTCCACTGTTACCTCCATTCTTGAACGACCATTGTTATCCACATATCCACATAACTGAAGGACCACCGTTTGGAGATCCACCATTACCACCATTCCTTGAAGGACGAATGTTATCCACATAACTGAAGGACCACCGTTACTTCCATTCCTGAAAGGGCTACCTTTAATATCTCCATAATTGAAAGCAATCAGTTACCTCCATAACTGAAGATCCACCGTTACCTTCATTCCTCGAAGGGCCACAGTTGCTTCTTTCCCTTGAAGGAGCAGCGTAACCTTCACACCTGAAGATCCAACGTTGCCCCCATTCTTTGGATGGTCGCCCTTACCTCCATATCTTTAGGACCACCGTTTCCGCCATACCTGAAGGACCACCATTACCGGTCCACCGTTACCTCCGTTCGTTGAAGGATCTCCGTTACCCCCATACCTGATAGACCGTCATTAACTTCAGTCTTATTAATTCAAAGAAATGTTCACAAGTTCCACCGGCTATATACCATAAATTATTTGATAGCACGGACAGGATTGGACACTTACCCAGTTTTTCAACGAAACAGGGGGATAACAGCTAACCGATTCTCACCATTTCGATGAAAAGTAACCTCACAAAATGGCCTATATGATACAAACCTGTGTTTTGTTTATAGAACCAGACATAAGGCGACGCCGAATTTGCTTCGCACTGGAACGTACCGATATTGCCTTATTCAATCACCAGCTCACTAGCCGTGAAATTGGAGCAATATGCAATAGGTGGGAAAAATTGACTTCTGGCGACTAAAAAGCAACCATATGACTCTACAGGAATGAATCTCTCCGCACCTAACATTCAGACCCGAGAATTCGGTGGATTATGTTGAGACTATGAGGTATCCACGCGGCCTCTAGCACCAGCTTGAGCGGAATAAGATACGCTAGCTCGGGAGCTGTGATGACAGATCAGCTAAAAAGCTCATCTCATCTTAATGGATGAGCATCCTGGACGTCTGATCGAGTAAACGCCTCAACATGAGGTAATCTGGTAAATGAAAGAATACCCAGAGAAACAAGAATACCCAAAGGAACAGCCACAATTGTCAGGATGACCCGCTCACGGTCACACAACTCAACATAGGATACAACTGTGGAAGGCCGGCCAAAACTGAGGGGGGGGGGGGGGAGACGGAAATAGAGAAAAATGACCGATTTTCATTTCGTCCTTGTTTGCCAGAGTTTCATATTTTCACAGGCCTGAATGGGTTCTCAACCGATTAAAAAAATATGATCCCACTTCTGACAACAGATGAAGGAGTGTGTCTCGCCTAGCAACACTCAAATCGATATGGAGTTAAAATATGCACCGATAATATACTCCTCGTTCAGTCTAACCCCAACCTTCTTGTTTCGATAAAGGTCGCAAACCACAAAATAATCGCCTCACTTAATATGTAGTAAATTGGCAGAGCACATCTTGAGAAAACAATATTCCCTAATATTCGCCGCCACAAATGACCCACCACACCAGGTAGCCTGGTCTTTCCGCACAAACATACCAAAAATTCAGCATACACTCTCCACCATTTTTTCGAGATAAGACCGCCAGAAATAGGGTCATCCAGCTGGACACTATTACGGCAAATTTCAGAGGTGGCCAAGCAAATTGACCCAGATTTTGTTCCGATTAAAATTTGAAAAGGTGGTTTTGATATATTTGAGAGTCAAATAGTATAGAGACATTTTAAAATACGTCACAGACCATTTCTGACCCAGTCAGGTATAATGGTCAATCAATGTTCGCCGGAAATCAAGTTTTGATTTAGGTCCAGGAACTTCAATGGAGGTTTGAGACCATAAGTCCGTGCTTCGGCTCGGAATTTTACCTTCGGGCCAACTCGGACTGGGGCGATTCTGCTCGGAGCTCATCGGAGGTCGTGCGATCTTCAGGCATCCGGCCGTTTCGGTATGCCAAGGATTAACAGCTACGAGTGGACAGCTATCTCTACAACAGTATCATAAACTGCCTTGAAAAGATGGGAGAACGGTGAACCCAATGTCCCTGAGAATGAAATCCTCGAAGATCACAGTGGGTGATGGAATATCATGCGGATTATTACAACGTATATAGTATTTCCTGAAAAGGAGGAAATCTAATAGAATTATCCTGTTGATTATTTCAACCAAAACAACACACATCAGCTAATCCCTTTTTAACAACCAGTACAGATGCATTTGCGAATCTGACTCACCAAAGCTGAACACAAATTATGTCATAAACATAATATGAAAAAAGCCATGTGATGCACAACCATATAATCAATATGTGAGTCAAATACAGTTGAAGAAAGTATCCATGTATGTAGTATCGAATTTGATGGAAATATGTCGTTTTCATTTCAGAGAGAAAGAGGGGATGGGGGTACATTTCGTTGCATTTGTGATGTGTGGAATGCTATTATTAATCCCTATTTCAAAAGGATTGAACAGTATAACCATTACAAAAATACACGTGATACGAGCGTCAGATCAGCCGTCGTCCAGAATCAATTTCCGTGTTCAAATCGTTTGTTACAAAAGAACCAGTGAACAATTATAAATGATTATATCGAGAAATAATGGTTTTCCGATGGGCAAATCCGTATCAGTGACCATTATTCTTCTTTCCAAAGCAATGTCCAAGTATTTCTTCAGAGTAGGTACTGTCTCCATTCATCTCGCTTTTAAAAAAATAAATTCAGATGTGTTCGTGTTATTGACACGTGCATACATTAGTCCTGTGTCAGAATCCCATCAGCTTTGGAGATGGGGACATAGAATAATATAAGATAATTGGCTAAGCAATTTGATAAGAAACAATGTCGCCATGCAGAATAGATACATGAGGGGCATTATCCGAAACTATTAATTTCTGTTGCCATAATCAACAACGAAAAAACGACGGGTGATAATCATTGCGGTTTGCACTGGAATCTTTTCGAGCAACGACATCGTCATACTTAACCCTATGTGTGCCCCCGGTCCCCTCAACCCCCAACCCGGCCAGATAAGGTCACGGATGATGATTCACAGTTCTCATGACTCTCACTCGTCACATTTAATGGCGATGCTATCCTAACCTTTTTTAGTGATATCATTTTCTAGCTAATATATGTATATATTAGTGTAACAACATGTAGGCCTATCCAGGGTTGCAATTAGAAGTCTCGAGTTGCAGTTAATCAATAAAGTTATACGATAACTAGATAATTATAGTCATGATATGGTAATATTGTCAGCGCCCAGTCCATTAAGCGCTACATGCAACAAGAAATCCGATCAGAGGAGATGGTATCGAATCCTATTAATGCAAGACTCTCCCAAGCAGATAGCAAGAACGCACCACTTTGTTCATTTAGCCTCCAGCATATATACCCTCCACTCCTTGTCTTATTGTACTTCCCATCTTGAAATGAGGATATACTGGAGCTTGCTTTCCATACACGTCTTTCAAATCCTTATGGGTTTCATATATCAGCATTTTTTCATAAAGCTCGTCATTGCCAGCTTCAACTAAATGTCGATGTTATCCGGATCCCCAAAACGCATACCCATTATCCAAACGTTAGATATACAACATGACGTATATGCACATTCAGCGTTTAGTTGTTTGGAAGAAATTTTCGGATAGTCCAAATAGACATATATCTAGGAATGGCTCTCTCGTACGACTAGAGACAAGAGGGAGAGACAATTACAAAATATCAGCATAATCACATATTCATCCTCAGGATGATCAGCATATGGCGTATACTTAACGCACATACTGGCATCAGCTCAATATTTGCAGTTGAAGCCAGGTGATATTATTCCAGAAGCTGACATAAATTTTACACACTGAAAACGAGGTAAGATCTCTGGGACGACGTTCCGTAACGTGTATCTCTATTTTAATCCTATCTGGCCTGGGTTATTTGGGACCTGTCCACTAGGGAGGGAGAAGCGGCGCCCCTTAAATATTTTTTCTTACCGCTTGATCTAGGGAGCTGAAACTTGCCATCCTTGGAACAAACTCTACTAGAAAATGTAAAACAAACATCCAAGATGGCCGCAGTGACGTCACAGTAACGGCATTATTGGGACGATTATTTGGTCAGATTTTTCGAATTTGTTTTATTTATGTGTTTTCTAAGCAAAAACTACATGATAAATTTGTAAATAATTAACTGATGTGAGCATATCACATCAGATTATTATTTACTAATTTATCATGTAGTTTTTCCGAAGAAAACACTTAAATAAAAAACAGCTTTTGCCCACTTTTTCTCGCACAAAAACAGGAAGTTTGAAGAAAAATGACGAAAACATCACTTTTCTGGTACCCCACATTGACGCCATTTTGAATTTACCTATGATCCTCTGATCGAGGGTTATGCAAATAGGATCAAAATGACCGCAATATGATAAACTACAACAAAGTCAAAATCAAGAATATCAGCTCTCAAGTGTTTGCCGTTTCCGAGATAGGAAATGAATATGGTAGGGGGGGAGCATAATTCTCCCAGGTTTCGTAGGGTTAAGTTCATGTAATGTGCGACTTTAGTTTTTTTAATGCTAAATGTACTTGATATTTTCATAGTGTTTTGTTGAACGGACAGGATAAGAAACTAGAGCTATGAATAGATGTAACGGGTTCAAAGCTTAAAAAGTTTGCAACATTTGGGAGGGGGGGGGACAAAATTCAAGATGGCGGCCAAACCATGTGATTTAGGAGCAAATCTTTTGCATATTCGTGATCGGCATATCATATAGCATATATTTTTTCACTTTCCACGTCCAAGTACGTTAGTTAGAAATACTACCATTTTGATTGGTTGATAGCGGCCATCTTGTTCTACGGAGAATCTTCTCAAATATAACATAGATAGAGCGATCCATTGATCATCTGTACCTAGCTTCGCAATGATCGGTTCAGCAGTTTCAGTGGAGAAGATCGCTGTATGTTTTGGGATAAATCCAATATGACCGCCAAACCTTTCAGACACTCAACAGTATTTGCTTTCAGTGCGGCAGATAATGGCCTTCCTGATATGTTGCAGCAGTCTGTACCTGTTCACGAAAATAGGCCCTTGCAAAATTTGTAAAGTTTTGCACAAATTCCAAGATGGCGACCAAAGCACGTGACACAGCTACAACAAAAGCGCGGCTGATATACTAAGACTACGTCTGAGAATTCACCGTATTCTCTGGTCTGAATGTGAGGTACCGATGGAAGCTTGACTGTAGTGTTATATGGTTGCTTTTTAGTCGCTAGACGTCGTCAATTTTTACCACCTACTGTACATCGCTCCAATGTATTACCTGTATTTGGTAGGATTCTGCTGGTGGGCTGTTAGCCCCGAGTCCCGTCTTCTGTTCATGTCGTTTGACAAGTATTTGTAGGTTTATTGTTTTGCCGGGAAATTTAAGCCTTACGACGTCGGGCATAACTTGTTAGTTTTCTGAGTATTCTTGCATTTACCAGATTTACCCCATGTTGAAGAGTTTACTCCATCAGACGTCCACGATACTTACCCATTAACACCAGATGAGTTAATTATTTGAGCTGATCCTTCATCACAGCCCCCAAGAAAACATATCTAATTCTGCGTACGCCGGTGTTAGGGCCAGTTTGATACTTTATATTCTCCACATGAATAGTTGCAATAAAATCGCGGCTGAGATACTAAGGGTGCGTCCGAGAATCCATCGTATTATCGGGTTTGAATGAGACGTGCCGAGGGAAGCTATCCTGCAGGATCATATGGTTGCTTTTTAGTTGCTAGACCTCGTCAATTTTCCCACCTCTTGCATATCGCTCCAATTTATTACCTGTATGTGGTAGGATTCTGCTATTAGTCCCCGAGGCCCGCCATCTGTACATGTTGTTCGACAAATGTATGTTGGTTTATTGTTTTGGTGGGAAATTTAAGTCGTACGACTTCTCTCCAATCCAGTTCTAGCCATTCTGGCTTTGAACCCTAATAAGAATAATCCGAGCAAAAAAAAATAGGCTTCAACTCACTCTGGCTTCGAACCCTAATAATCGGAACAGATACAATAGACTTCAAGTAATTCTGGCTTTGAGCCCTAAGAATATCACGGGATTATTATTTTTTCTTAAATAAAGTAGTTCTACACAATGTTGAGGAGCTGATATCAAGCACACCATGGTCGTTTAACCCTATCTGGGCTGGGCTTTTGGGACCTGTCCAGGCCTGGGGGAGGACGAAATGGCCCCCTAATTATTTTTCTTACCCCTAGAACTAGGAGGCTGAAACTCACCCTACTATACCCTTGAGTCAAGCTCCACCAGAAAATGTAAAAAAATCCAAGATGGCAGCTTTGATGACGTCACAGTGACGTCATTTTCAAAAACGGCATTTTTGGTCGATTTTTGTCAGATTTTTCGAATTTTTTATTCAAGCAATTTCTCCGCAAAAACTGCATGCTAAATTAGTATATATTAATGTGATGTGAAACAAAATAGTTTCTGCCCACTTTTCATCGCGGAAAAGCAGAAATTTTGAAGAAATATGACAAAAACGTCACTTTTCTGGTACTCCACGTGGACGCCATCTTGAATTTACCCATGATCCTCCACTCGCGGGGTTATGCAAATAGGCTCAAAATGACCCCAATATGACAAATTATAGTGTCACGTAGTTTCAGCTCTTCCTTTTTTTGTCGTTCCAGAGATAGCGCAGAAAGTTTGGTGGGGGGGCCATTTTGCCCCCCGCCCCCAGTCCCGGTTGTGTTTGGCGAAAAATTCATTTACTTTCCCTTGACCTAGCTTGACGGGATGGTTGGGGACATTCTTCCAAAGTAACTTTCCCACTGTCAGATTGAAACTCAAAGACGTCAAGGAATATCACTTTCGGATTAGTTTGGATTTATTTGAGTAAACTTCCCAGAAGCATGGGTATTTTAACCCTCCGGGACCTTAATTTTTGGGGCGTACCCAGGCATGGTGGAGAGGAGAGCATTTCGACCAGTGAGTAATTGTCTTGTATATCTTGTGGTCGAGCTCTACCAATGTGTCCGCCTGATGAGATGTTTCTGTCGGATTTTGCGATTTGTTATATGTTGTTTTCCCCGGAAAATACATTAGGAACCAACTGAAGAAAACTACGAAAAACACCACTTGTCAATTACACCGTTATGGCCGCCACGTTGAATTTCTCCCACTGCTTGGAGGGTTATGCAAATCTGTTGAAAATATGCAAATATGTTGAAAATGTTGAAAATGACCTCACCTTAAGGCATGTGTGTGTGTTTGTGTGCGTGGTAGTATACTACCACGCACACACTCCTAGTCGCGTAGATTTAAAATGGCAGAATCCTTGCACATACCATTCGAAACTCTTAGGGAGAGATACTTATTTAACCCTATATGCCACTAAGAATTTCATAACTATACGGTTCGGCATGAATTCAAGAGAGATATCTCAATCTGTGATATTGTGTCACTGTGTCACTAAGATTTAGGTAGAGATACTTATTTAACCCTGCGTCACTAAGACTTGGGGAGAAATAATTATTTATCCCTGTGTCACCTAGACTTTCATAGCTATACGGTTCGGCATGAATTCAAGAGAGATTTCCCAATAAAATAGATACTAGTAGCATGAGCTCAGCTTAGCAACACATATTAGATGTAATCAACTCGAACTTTCATTCGTAAAGTTGATGCCACGTATGCTACCGTGTAAACGTAAATCCAAGTATATAATGAATACATATGTGACAATAAACTCTAGTTTCCTGCAATACGAAACAGTTTTCAATGAATTTGACAACCACTTGGCACGAATAATGTATTGGAACTTAGTGACCTCGATTCATTCGTATTTTCGAAATGAAATGGTTTTCCTTGTGCGGTTTGAAACAAAAATACGAAAACATTTCTGAAAGGTTATAATCTGACAAAAATCGTGCTAATATATCATGGTGCAGAAGAGTGTCTACATTAACTTATAGACCATCGATCGCCTCTTTTACCGAACTGAATTTCGCAAAAACTGAACGATGAATTAATAAATACTAATCTAATGTAAAATAACATAGTTTTAACCAACTTTTCCATGCAGAAAGTAAGAATTTTGAAAAAAATATGATGAAATTGTCAATTTTCTGGTGCCCACATGGCCGCCATTTTGAATGTGCCCATGGTTCTCTGCTCGGGGGTCATGTAAATAGGCTAAAAATAACCCCAATATGATAAACTAAAAAGTCCCGGAGTGTCAGCTCTGTAGTCTATGTCATTCCAGAGATAGGAGCCAAAAAAGAACAACACGGAGGGGGGGGAAAAGTGCACCCCCAGGCCAGGTAGGGTCAAATTTTATTGAGTGTCTCCCACTGGCAGTCGTACTCCTACACTGTGACATTATCAGTTGACGTCCCTGCTTTACAAATTATAACACCATATTTCTGCAGATATTTCGCATTCAGCAACAATATGATTCACTAAAACAGTATTTTCCCAGCAATCAGCCGGCTGTGCTCCAGATTTGCAGCTGTCACAGCCGGTAGTAACTGTATATCATCTCATCGAATGAAATACCCATCGCAACACACTACTTTTACTAATCTACACGGCAAAGTCTGGAAATTTAAATCGGTGAAATTTCTTCGCATCGACGAAAACCGATATAGTAATCTCTCTTGCAAGTTGATACAGGAAAGCAAGTACGATCTTTGATAATCAGCATCATTCACTGTTCACCAGTAACGAGCCAGCAAATTCAGATCTCTCACCACCTGACCCTTGGATTTAAGTGGTCAACAATGGAAACGTGACGAATACTCATTACTCGTATTCTGTGTTATTTGATCATATGGACCGACCGTTTTCCATATATATGATCATTGAAAAGCACGGAATGAGACTAGAAACGCCAGTATTAAGGATATGAAGGGTACGTGCATCTACATGATGCATGGGAAACAATGAAGAGCTAATAGAATTCATTGGAGAAAGGCGCTAACAAGAAGGCGCTAACAAATCAGTACCACGAGGCAAACAAGATATCACATTTTGCTTAAAGAATCAAGCTTAAAGAATCAATCACCTTCATCTTACCGGTAACCTAGCATTCTTACACGACATTGAAATACTGGAGATGACATATTACGTCACGGTTGCAAACGTATCAATCCCAAGACAAGGAGATCGAGAATCAATTGAAAATTTATCAGATGTAAGGATATTCTTCGATTTCGCGACAGGCATTAACGTTGCTATCCCAAATGTCATTGATTAGAACACAGTTGACAATTTAACACATGAGTTTACTCTAACTACTTGTTATTATTGATATATGTAGTCTAAATGGGTGCAATTGCGACTTCCTGTTTGTCGAGTTTGGCCCAGTTTTACCAATCAACTGACAAAATTAGCACTTCTGGTTTATCATCTGGGCATATTATGCGAGCCTTCTATTGCTAATAGTTTTGAGAAACAAGTGGTATTTAACAACATTTTGCGTTAACAAATATCTGTGCCATGTACGAAGAATTTGTCGGGTACAAGGCGGAAATCAGAAGATCATAATTTGTTACTTAACCTCGACAACAAGTGTTTAAATTTAACAGCGCAAGACTTAAAATGTTCCTTTTTAGGTGATTTAATATTCGTTTAAATTTAACGTTGCTAGGGTTAAGCTACGTACACATGTATACGATTATCCGATAACGACAATGCGGCAACGACAATACGGCAACGGCAAAAAAATCGATCGTAGGAAAATGAATTGGTCCGTACACCTGAATGCGTAACGATTACGACAGTGCGATAAGACTATCCGGCAATGCGATACGATTATCCGTCTATTATTGAAATCGGTTCTGGAGCGATTTTTTGCCGTTGTCGGACATAAGTCGTGCGGTTTCATGACGTCACAGCAGCAACACACGTCCTCGTCGTCCATTGCGGTAAGAAATGTTCTCATGTCGCATCCGCTTTTATACTTATAGCCGTAGTCATGTGTACACCAAAAACGCATTACCGTTGTCGTTGCCGTTGCCGTATTGTCGTTGCCGCATTGTCGTTATCGGATAATGGTATACATGTATACGTACCTTAAAGCTACGTACACATGTATACGATTATCCGATAACGACAATGCGGCAACGACAATACGGCAACGGCAAAAAAAATCGATCGTAGGAAAATGAATTGGTCCGTACACATGAATGCGTAACGATTACGACAGTGCGATATGACTATCCGGCAATGCGATACGATTATCCGTCTATTATTGGAATCGGTTCTGGAGCGAATTTTTGCCGTTGTGGGACATAAGTCGTGCGGGGTTATGACGTCACAGCAGCAACACACGCGTTTTAGTCGTCGTCGTCCATTACGGTAAGAAATGTTCTTCTTCTTTTTTAATTTGGATGGCGCTTTCAATTCATCAGAATTATGCGCGCTAGATCTTGAATTTTTTTTAACTTTTTTTTTGTTTTTCAGCTTTACTTTTCACATCCAATTCTCAACTTTTTTTTGATCGAACACTTTTGTCTCTAAGTCCGTCACATTTCTTCTTTCTCTCGGTAATTTCCGCCTCATATCGGTTGAATGATTTTTCAGGAGATTTCCGTACTAATTTTTCCGGTGTGAGAGAGCTCAAGATATCAGTTACTTCGTCGTCTGTATATTTCTGACCAGGTATCTTGACTTTGGACTTTCTCAGAGCCTCCTCCGCCTCACAGATCAATCCGTCCACTACTCTCTCCTCACACTTAATTACCGCTATTCCCTCCTTCCCTTCCTTCACCATGTAATCCGTCACCCCGTCCATACACCATTCCACCACGTTCTCCACCACCTCCTTTCACCCCAGCTTCAACCAATTTCTCCTCCGTCATCACCACTCTCTCTTCACTCTCCACACTATCACAGTCCATATCACTACTTTCCTCAGTATGACTATCCACCTCTGTTTCCGCCTCATATACGTTTTCCTCTCCCTCACCTTTCTTGAGTACTTTCTTCCCAGAATTCTCGCACCATTTTGCCGTGTGGCCTAATTTCCAACAGCGCCAACACTGGGGTAGGCGGCGTACCACGGACAACTGAGCAGCATTACCTCCGATAATACACTCGTATGGCATGGCATCTACAGCTTCAGCATCACATATCAGGATCACTTTGATAACGTCCGACTCGAAGTCATATGACGGTGCTGAGTTGCTGTCGACAGACTGCACTTTACCATATTGTTTAAAGAATTGAGCCACTGTACTTGTGTTCACAAAGCCAGGTAACCAGCGCACAAAAACTTCAACTCTGCGGTGTGAATACTGCATGAAATGTACTTCAAAGTGAACACAGTTCAGAAAGTCCACCTCCAGCACTTTGCTCGTAACATCTCGTGACATCAGCTCAAGGAACCATTCTCTGGGTGACTTTGTTTGTCCCAATGCCCGGATATCCGCCACATCAAACCCTGCTCTCACAAACGCCTTCGCAAAACAATCACGGAACAAGCTGGGAGATCTAATTGGTCCTGAAATGACCACTCGCACAGTACACGCCAAACGTTCCAGATCAAGAGCTTATGTAAAACAAAGCACAGAGCACAGAGAACACAAAATACGTCTTCACACTTCGACTGTTCCTCTGACCTCGACCTGACCTGACTGACCGACCAAGAAATGTTCTCATGTCGCATCCACGTTTATACTTATAGCCGTAGTCATGTGTACACCAAAAACGCATTACCGCTGTCGTTGCCGTATTGTCGTTGCCGCATTGTCGTTATCGCATAATCGTATACATGTGTACGTAGCTTTAGGGATAGGGTTAGGGCTGCGCTTTTTTAAACGTGAACCGTGACTATGCCACCCACTATCCATGGCTGAGATAAAAAAATGTTTTGACGACATGGGCAAGCTCAGACTTTTGTTTCGTAGTTTGCGCGAAATATTACGGTTCTCGCAACAGCGTTATCTTTCAACATTAGCATATTACTTTCAGAATGACAAAGGATTTGGAATGTTCTTTCCACCGCAATAAAGAATTTGTTCGGCGGCACTCTGCTCTTGTCCATTACAGTGCACTTGGTGAAATACACATAGCTGAACGGTTGCAATGATGGATAACCTTGGAAAATTTGCTTCACGAAATCGTGGTAGTAAAACAAAACAATCATGCAGATAAATGCTTCCCTTTATGAGCGTGTGAGTCTGCGAGTTGCACGACCGTGTTTATCGTACGGAGACTACAGTTGGTCTGGGAGGGAGGGAATTTGGCTTAATGTCACACTCAAGTTTGTTTCACTCATATGGTGACAGTCAGTTTGGTTGGTGGAGGAAGCCGGAGTACCCGGAGAGAACCACCGCCCTTCGGCAAGTAACTGACAAACTTTCACACATGGACCAGCTGGGCTCGAACCCATGCCGGTTCAGCGGTGTGCGACTAGCGGTCACCAGCGAAGCGCCTTAGACCACTCCGCCACCGAGGGCCCCCAGTTGGTCAGGTGTTATATAGCGATCCGGACAGAAAAGCGTTGTATTATAGATTCCATCTCAGTGTCTGGCCACCTTGCCATGTGAAAAATTGCAATGAACAACTGTTTGATCAGCCCTTGTTGACTACTGTCACCGATAACGTTAACTTCTGTCGTTTCTAACAACAATTAAATTCAATGTCTAACTATATGCACTGCATCTCGGCTTATCCTTGCCTTAAATCTGTGCAAAATAGAGGAGATTTCTTGTATATTGAGCATGTAATGAGGAGCATAGCTCATTAAATATACCAAGGGCATATATAATATATTTTATCAATTGGAAGGAGTAATATAGGAAAGTTGTACACATTCCATGATATTTAGTAAATACAATTCCATTTCATAGTATCGTCAGGCCAATTTTCTCTATACTCGAGATAAAAATATATTGGTCGCAGTTGTTTCAAACTGTAATGATTTTTGTTTTTTGTCATTTCCTGAGATCTATTGAGGTCGCTATACTAATTGGTTAGTAAACGACGGAAAATTATTATATGACTGGTGAGTTTGGTTTGGAAAGACGAAAAACCGATTTATTGGTCTACGGTACTGCATGCAACACAAAACATTCGCAATATTACGGTTCGTAGTTGAACGTGGGCTCTCAACGATAGCCGTGGACTTTTAGACACATCGTCGAAAGTTCATTTCAAGGCAGCAAAGATTTTGTCCAGCGTTGCTCAGTTCCATACTGCAATCTATTTCAACAGACAACAGAATACTATAAAACGCAGCAATTAACAGCACTAAACTTTCACTAAATTTGCTTTTGTGCCATCTGAATGCGGCTCGACACACCACAATCATGCCGTCTTACACTCAGTCTTTGAAAAGTCAGTGGAGGTATATTTGACGACGCAAATGCTCTGGTCTGCAGTGCTGGCTGATTTAAGCGTTTCGTTTCTGACCAAGTTCATGATCATGACTTGGATGCGACTAAACATTCGACAACAATCTCGACAACGAGAAGTCGAGAAAGATCTCGACTTCTCGCCTCGTAATCTCGACTTCTCGCCTCGACTTCTCGAATTCTCGCCTCGCGTTCTCGACTTCTCGCCTCGCGTTATCGACTTCTCGACTTCTCGTGTCAGCAAAATACAGGGCGAGTATGCGAGAAGGCGAGTGGCCGCTACCGTTTTCCATAGTTGAAAGATCAGGCTCGATTAAGAACCGTAGTAATGAACAAGAGCAGCATACTGCCTAACATCTTCTTTATTGCGATGGAACGAACATTCGAAATCCTTTGTCATTCTAAAAGCAATTTGCTAATGTTGAAAGTTAACACTGTTGTAAGAACCGTAATAAGATATCATAGAGCATGCCATACCCCATATTCAGTAAGACGTCGTCATCTATAGAGACTTTCTGCATCGATTATCGAAATATTATACTTTTTTCGTTCGCCAATTTTCTCATCAAATTCCTGAAACTCTACTAGGCATTCAGTACTTTCTGCTTCGCGCCTCTTCATTTCATGTAGCCAGAGTCTCACGGACAGTAGTACGTTAGTCCGCTCGAGGTCATCCGTCATCACGGTAAGGAATATGGCGACCGTCTAACTCAGCCAGCTAATAATCGCCGCGAATCACCAATATAGTTATAGGATAATTTACAAAAAATACGTTCATCTGAAATATATTCAGGAATTATTCAGTGTATTTCAAAATAAATGTGAGTTTTACGATCAATAAACAATTGAATGGAACAGTTCGTTGAATCTGCAAGTATCCCGAAGACAATGGTGGGGTAAATGGGGCGAAGCACAAAGCACAAAGAGGGTACAAATGTGGCATCGAATGAAAGATAAGAACAAGCTAGATCTAATTGATGCCAGCAGGGACACACACCATCGTCATGACATCGTCAAATCCGTATTACTACACGCTTAAAACTAAAGTGTTGTAAAGTGTTGAAATAACACTTTAAGTGTGTCCACAGGGACTGCACTTTAAAGTGCTGTCCCTGTGGACACACTTAAAGGGTTATTGCAACACTTTACGAGTAGGTTTCGACACTTAGTTTTAAGCGTGTATATCTCTATCCAAATAAATGTGTAATGTAACTCAATCATTGTATGAATAACTATTTATCGTTGGTGTATGAGGCCAACCATACTTTCGTGATACCGCTGGTAGTGGCTTCTTTACAAATTGGTGGCACTGTCACGGAATCACTTATTCTTGTAGAAGGGGGAGTGAGAGTGACACAGTGAGTTAGAGCGTCAGTACTGTATGGATAGGGGGGTGATTTTGTTGACGACGTGGGTTCGTATCTCAATGTGTGATTGTGTACGACAGTTATGAGCATGATATGTAAGTATGATCATAGTGTTCAAATTAGCAATCACATTCAAAGTCTGACTGAGATACAATATGCTCACAAAAACGACTTGAAAATGCATTTGGATTGAATAAATGCATTTGGATTAAATAAATGCATTTGGATTAAATAAATGCATTTGGATTAAATAAATGCATTTGGATTTAATAATACTTTTTAATGCTCATGATAACAGTTTTTTGCGACTAAAACATTGTAACGTCTTACATCTATCATTGAAATGAAACGCTTCTTTCTTGCAAAAAACATTTTTTTCTTATTTTCATATTTGCCTATTTGGAATTAGTGTTGTCTACCATAAATGGTCTTTCGTTTATTTAACACGTATATTCTTATTTTATAAATGTATGGATATTCGAGATATCAGCATCAGAAATCCTTGAGTTGATGGATGTTCTTATAATTCTTCACATGAGCAAGTGAAAATACCGGAATTGATTTTCAAAATTTTGATTGATTGATCTGTAGATAGAGGACATTTCATGATGCCCTGGATTTTCCAAAGAAATGCATTGATCAAAATGTCGCGGGGGGGGGGAGGGGGGTGCAAATGTATGAAAGATATCAGGCACGTGTAGTATCTCAAATGACGCTGTACTGAACTTGTATATCGGCTAGGAACTGTTGTTAGCAGATTTTCCGTAGAATGTATTTTCTATATTCCTCTTGAAATCATTTCGACATTAACAATTTCAAACCCATCTTTGAAAAAGAAGACCAATATCAAACCGGGAGGAAACCGAAATAACGGCTTCAGTCGGATGATTTAATCTTTTATCTCGAAGGCATCAATAATTCATATCGATTGATTGGAAATGACCCCTATTTGTTGAGCCCTAATGACCCTTAAAATTTGCAATTATGCATCAAGGCACGCTTATAATAAACCACGGAACTGTTCTTAATATATAACTATGTCTATGAATAGATTTATTTGAGAGTCGGTGAGGAATATCTATCAACCCTATCCCAAAACATTTATAAATCATCAGATTCGTCATTGTAATATGATAAATGGCTCAATTACCAGCGACAGCTTTTGTCTAAAGCAATCCAGCAGCGTTATGTCAGGAAGGCCAAATTTATTTACACTCAATGTTGCGATGAAACCAATGATTTACAGTGAGTCTGACAAATAGAAAATTTGAAATTTCAGTGCTACGAGTATGTTTATGTCCTTGATATTTAATAGTTCAGCGACCAGAGAGTATATCGACCATAGATTAGATAGGAAGTATTGACCACTGGTTCATTTACTCGAGACGTCGCATATTCTCTGCTCTATCGGTCTTATCTGTCGTTTGAATCGAGTTTTTCATCTATAAAGTCAAACACTTATCGTTATCACCATGATCACATAGAGAAAATACAAACATAATGGGAGAGTTATATAGAAACAACAATGTATCACGAAATATCTTCCAGCTCTTCATTGGTCAATTCACAAATTGATCCAGCATTTTCACTGGCCTTTGGAGATAATTGGAAGAAAATTCAGCGAATGATAAGAGTTGTTATGTGGTTCGATACCTATTAATAATGAAGCTTTAGTTCATCATTAAAAGGTATCCAACAACATGCCGACTTTCCAATATTGTTTAATCTGTTATTGTCTTCAACCTATCATCTGAAATTCATATACTGATGAGTGTTTCGTATTAATTTTTCTCATACATACTGGCTGGGGATGTACCGGAAGAGGGGATTTGGTTGCTAATCGAAAAACAATGACGAGCAAGACATACTGAAAAGATCTTGAGAACGATGATGCAAAGTATTTCACGATATCCGAAAGTGTTTTGAAGGAAAAACTGTCATCAGCAGCCTTTTCGCAAAATGCCTGTATTAGCATTATTCTGTCACGAATTCGATGCGCCCAGTGAGGACAGCAGCACTCCGGACGATAACACATCAAACTTTTCCAGAAAAGTCTGGTTGAATGAAGTATTGATTCTAATGTTTCGTCTGTGGATATTAACAATTTATACTTTGGTTTCACTATAAGACATCTATACATGTCTTACATCTATTTGCTGGAATAGTTAGGCTATGAATAACGCTCGTGGATTGAAGCCGATATGATGGCCTTCTATTTCATAATAGTATAAAAGAAACGATGTTCTCGAGCTAACCACAGTAGTATAGTCACAGGATTTAAATGCATATTGACCTGGCGTAAGAATATGATGTAGAGGTCAAGTGCATTATAGTCCATGCAAAGGTGTGCGCCGTCTAAAAAATTTGCATATTGGGGAGTTCAGACAGGGAGGGTTTGTGGAGGTCACGTGGAGGTCAAGTGCATGGGGCATGTATTGCTCCGCGGTGATGCGGTCTGGCGGTGATGCGGTCTGCCTCCGCCGACAGAAAGTAGTCCTCAGACTTCAATACGCTGCATGGACCGATTGAGTCGAGTGAGGTGTCAAATTGAAGCGCTGCTCCAGGGCCATCCAGTCATGGGTGGGTGTATGTAAATTAGGATTTGTCCCCGAAAAAATGAAAAGCGGAACACGGACTTTACCCCTACAATAGGGGAAAACCCCTATCAACCCTGTCCAAAAGGGGTAATATCGGTCCCCGGGCATATCGGGGCCTGCCTATCAAGTCATGGGTGGGTGCATGCAAAAGTTTCTCCAGAAAAAATATAAAATGCGGAACACGGACTTCACCTCAACAATAGGGGCCTGTGTTATGCAATATATATACGGGAAAATGCCTGTATGGGGTATGGGGGTGGTCATTTTTTTGTGTTTACTATGGGAGGAGTCTCGAAGTTAAGAGGTGACATTTTTTGGAAAGTTCACGGAGGTCTGGATAGGCCCATAGAAAACACGCCCCATAACCATCTGGCTATGGAGGATAGGTCCATACTCGGAAAATCACACATATTCATTGCGGTATGGGTTGTTTGGTCTTGTTTTTCACGTCTCACCATATAGAACACGATGGGAGGGGTCTCGAAGTTAAGCGGTGAAGTTTTTTCGAAAAGTACAGGTACCGGGTCTGTATAATAACCCATAGGCCTACTGGCTCAGTAGATAGGTCCATACTGGGTGGACGTTTTGTGGTCTAGGTGAGCCCCTAGTGATCCTATGGTGTCACATGAGGTCTTATTTTGAAGCTGTCGTGGAGGAGCATCCGACTGGACTAATGTATCGGCCGTTTTTAATATTCTGCGCATGCGCAGTCTAGTCGTAGTATATAAAGCAGGCATTTTGGGGGTGCGTGGGGTGTGTTTGGGGTAGAGATGGACCACTGTTGGTCCGAATGGGTCGTGGGAGGTGTCAAAGTGAAGCTTGTGTGGTGTAAACTGAGAATGGCGTGTTTTTATTGCAAGTCGCGTCAATATGCGCATGCATTTTGGGGGTGCGTGGAACTGTATTTGGGGTAGAGATGGACCACTATTAGACCGAATGTGTCGAGGGAAGTGTTATTTTGTAGCTCTCGCGTTGTAGACCACGACTTGAAGGGATGTACACGTCACCTGTGACGTCACTGTTGACGTCATCAGTGGGAGTAGTAGCGAAAGCGGCAGTTTCGGAGGTGCAATGGAGTGCGTTTGAAGTAGATAACGGCCTATTTTTCCATCCAGCTACCTGGTAGAGTTACCTGTGAGTGTGAGTGTATGCGCGTGTGTGTGTGTGTGAGTGAGTGAGTGAGTGAGGCGTCCACAACGCACGTCTTAACCCTATCTGGCCTGGGCGATTTGGGGTGTATCGCAGCCTGGGGGGCGGAAAGTGCCCCCTATATATTTTCTCTACCTCTAAGGCTAGAGCGATGAAACTTACCACACAGTATCTTTGGTTCAAGCTCTACCGGGAAATGTAAAAAAATCCAAGATGGCCGCCATGATGACGTCACAGTGACGTCATCTTCTCGGAAGCCATTTTTCGGCCATTTTGGGGTCGATTTTTCGAAATTTTCATTTTTCCGATTTCTCTCTCGAAAAAAAATCAAATAAAATATAGAATAATTAGTTATTCATAAATAAAATACTTTCAAGGCCTTTTAGGCGAGGAAAATGTGAAGAATTGGAGCGAAAAGATTGAAAAACCCGACTTTCGCGGATACCACATGGCCGCTATTTTGAATTTGCCCATGATTCTCTGCCCGGGGGTATATAAAAATAGGCTCAAAATGACCCCAATAAGATAAGCTTAAAAGTCACCAAGTTTCAGCCTCCTCGGTTTTGTCGTTTCGGAGCAGCAGAGAAAAATTTTTTTCCGCCCCCCCCCTCAGGCCAGGTAGGGTTAACGACGGTGAATGAGTGAGTGAGTGAGAGGGTGAGTGGGATCCGACTGGACTATTGTATCGTCCGTTTTCATCATTTTGCGCATGCGCAGTCTGGCCGTAGTATAGAAAGCAGGCCTTTTGGGGATTCGTGGAGTTGTACTATACCATATCTGTGATGTATTATACCATATCTGTCATGTGTTTACAATATTTGTCATGTATTATACAATGATGACTGACACATGTTCATTCCTATATGTACAGACACTACCACCACCACCACCGAGCGTTGACGCCCGGTGGTGGTGGTAGTTCCCGTGGGGCATAGCTCTGCAACTTTACATCCGGGTTTCCCAGTGGGTTTTTCGTGTCGTTCCTCCGTCTTCCATCCTGGTACTGTGGTTTTTACATCCGGGTCCTCATCTTACATCCGGGTTTTTCCATGTTTACTGTCGCGTGATCGGAACCGGAAGTTGTCACAAGACAGGTGGCGCCCCGATATTGGCGCCACCTGTCTTGTGACAACTTCCGGTTCCGGTCAAGTGACAGTGAATATGGAAAAATCCGGATGTAAGATGCGGACGCGGATGTAAAACTACAGTGCCCGGATGTAAGATGAGGAAAAATGTAAAACCACAGTACCCGGATGGAAGACGGAGGGACGACAGGAAAAACCCACTGGGAAATCCGGATGTTGACAAGGTCCCGGATGTAAAATCGCCGAGCTCCGCCCCACGGGAACTACCACCACCACCGGGCGTCAACGCTCGGTGGTGGTGATGGTAGTGTCTGTACATATAGGAATGAACACGTGTCCCTCATCATTGTATAATACATGACAAATATTGTAAACACATGACAGGTATGGTATAATACAGCACAGATATGGTATAGTACAACTCCATGAATCCCCAAAATGCCTGCTTTCTATACTACGGCCAGATTGCGCATGCGCAAAATGATGAAAACGGACGATACATTAGTCCAGTCGGATCCCACTCTCACTCCCTCACTCACTCACTCACCGTCGTTAGTGCATCCATGCGTTAAGACGGGCGTTGCCGACACCTCACGGGCGTTGTGCACGCCTCACTCACTCACTCACTCACTCGCTCACGCGAGCATACACTCACACTCACAGGTAACTCTACCATGTAGCTGGATGGAAAATAGGCCGTTATCTACTCCAAACGCACTTCATTGCACCTCCGAAACTCCCGCTTTCGCTACTACTCCCACTGATGACGTCACCAGTGACGTCACAGATGACGTGGACATCCCTTCAAGTCGTGGTCTACACCCCGAGAGCTACAAAATAACACTTCGCTCGACACATTCGGACCAATAGTGGTCCATCTCTACCCCAAACACACCTACACGCACCCCCAAAATGACCCCTTTACTTACTACACCCAACTGCGCATGCGCAGATTGACGCGACTTGAAATAAAAAACACACCACAAAAGCTTCACTTTGACACCTCCCACGACCCATTCGGACCAATAGTTGTCCATCTCTACCCCAAACACCCTCCCACGCACCCCCAAAAAGCCTGCTTTATATAAAACGACCAGACTGCGCATGCGCAGAATATTGAAAATGGCAGATACATTAGTTCAGTCGGATGCTCCTCCACGAGACCTATCCACTGAGCCAGTAGTCCTATGGTGCTATATACAGAGCTACCCGGTACCTGGACTTTTCGAAAAATTTCACCGCTTAACTTCGAGTCCCCTCCCATCATGTTCTACATGGTGAGACGTGAAAAACAAGACCAATCAACCCATATCACAATGAACATGTGTGAATTTTCCAGTATGGACCTATCCCCCATAGCCAGTATGGGCTTATCCAGACCTCCGTGAACTTCTTAAAAAATTCCGCTTAGCTCCGGGACCCTTTTCATCGTGTTCTACATGGTGAGACGTGAAAAACAAGACCAAACAACCCATATCGCAATGAACATGTGTGAATTTCCCAGTATGGACCTATCCCCCATAGCCAGTATGGGCCTATCCAGACCTCCGTGAACTTTTCGAATAATTTCATCGCTTAGCTCCGACACCCTTCCTATCGTGTTCTACATGGTGAGACGTGAAAAACAAGACCAAACAACCCATATCGCAATGAACATGTGCGAATTTCCCAGTATGGATCTATCCCCCCTAAGCCTGTATGGGCCTATGGGCCTATGGGCCTATCCAGACCTCCGTGAACTTTTCGAAAAATTTCACCGCTTAACTTATACCTCCCATCGTGTTCTACATGGTGAGACGTAAAAAACAATACCAAACAGCTCATACCGCAATGCACATGTGTGAATTTTTTACATGCCTATCATACTTGATAGGCAGGCCCCGATAAGCCCGGGGACCGATATTACCCCTTTTGGACAGGGTTGATAGGGGTTTTCCCCTATTGTAGGGGTAAAGTCCGTGTTTTTTCAGGGACAAATCCTAATTTTACATACACCCACCCACGACTGGCTGGCCCTGGAGAAGCGTTTCACTTTGACACCTCACTCGACTCAATCGGTCCATGCAGCGTATTTGAAGTCTGGGGACTACTTTCTGTCCGCGGAGGCAGACCGCATCACCGCCAGACCGCATTACCGCGGAGGAATGCATGCCCCATGCACTTGACCTCCACGTGACCTCCACAAACCCTCCCTGTCGGAACTCCCCAATATGCAATTTTTTTAGACGGCGCACACCTTTGCATGGACTATAATGCACTTGGCCTCTACGCCAGATTCTTACGCCAGGTCAATATGCATTTAAATCCTGTGACTATACTA
Organism: Hanleya hanleyi; assembly: GCA_036873755.1. NCBI lineage: Eukaryota > Metazoa > Mollusca > Polyplacophora > Lepidopleurida > Hanleyidae > Hanleya > Hanleya hanleyi. The sequence goes on along the minus strand of JAVTVY010031032.1, from coordinate 68,475 downwards.
CTAACCACCGCAAACCCAAAGTTACCTGCAAATTGCGTAATTGCGATATTCCTCATTTTTTTAACATTTAGTCTTCGCGAATCGCTTTTAATTTTAGAACATGGATATTCCCTTGCACCCTCGAAGAAACTTCAAAGATCACAAGAATTACAAAACCGAATACCGAGCGAAATGTCAGAACTCTTCCTGAGTATGTGTGAAATACATGTTATATAATTTTAATACTCATTATTAAATATAGTCCACTCTTATAATCCCGATGGATACGTATTCCTATTTGTGTGCAACACTAATTTTGAAATCAAAGTATATGGCATTAAACGCTAGTCGTGACGTCACTGTTATTGTTAAAAGTGTACATTATTTTTCACGAATGTACAGCAAGTGTACACTCTTTTTCTGGAAAGAAACGCGGGCACGTCAGGTAACGCATGTAAGAAGACACGAACCACTAGTAAATGGGGCAATAGATTACTCGATATCGGTCCCCTGAAATGTACAAATGACAAACCCAAACAGCATTGCAACAAGCGAATTCGACTTATTTAATTCAGCCGGAACTAACAGGAGGAACTAAGTAATGTTCTGTAGGAAAAAAAAGTAGACGAACGAAAAAAACACAACCCAGAAAGATACCGTGCCGAATACAATGTAATAAATGTGCAAATTGCATATACATGTAGGAATGGCATAACCTTTAACTCCGAATAGCAGTCCGAGAACTGTTCTATTTATTTATGTTAACGTTTATTGTGACATGTGGAATACGGGTATCGAAAGAGTCGTCCAGTCGCGGACTGTACTTTCTCAGAATCCGATCACGATTTCTTTAAGTGAGCGTTACATTATATGCCTTTTGATATACATACATTAAAACGGCGACTGCCGAAAATATAGGCCTAATCTTTGGTTGTCGCCTGCTGGGCGTTGATTGCAGACTAAGCAGTCAAAATGTGACGCGTCTGTATATGGTAACACATTAATTTTCTGCCGTACGTATGTGTGTGGGTACAATTGAAATGTGTACCGGTAAACGTGAATTCCTGTCAGACATTCTGTTAATTATGGGCCTGGTATGAGATCATGCGTATGAACATACGAATATGTAATTTGTATGTCTGCATGTTTTGCTTCATATGCGTTTCACGTAATGTAGATTGTGACACGTATATATCAATTACATATATGTTTTTGTTACAAATCTTTGTAACGATAACGTGAGAGATACGGACCAGTCAAACGGGTTGTGGAAGTTTTGTTTCGTGTGCAAATGCGTAAATTCCTTCTCATGTGATGGACTGTCCATCATGTAGGACGCCGTCAATCGGGTACAGTGTGCGTACTTGGCCCTTTGCAGTTCGAATGGTTCCACACGTGTAATTACCTGGGCCTATATCATGGTAATTTGTTCGGTTTGACATAGCTCATTTCATTCTTCGTGTGAGACGAAGAAGTAAATACATTATCGCTGGACTAACGTTTAAGTCGGAGAAAGACCTCGTAGCTGTACATTCGTGAAAAAGAATCGACTCGGCGCTTCGCGCCTCGTCAAATCTTTTTCACGAATGTACAGTTACTCGGCCTTTCTCCTTTACGTAATGTATCGCCGTGTATACGACACCATTTAATCAATAAAGTCTATCAGTAGCTCAGTCATTGGGAGTATACAGACCAAATTAAAGCAAGTGAGACGATTATACTGTCTTCAGAAGAGGAAATACGATCAAGACGTGATTACCGAGATACAATCTAGGTTTGCATAAATACTTATCAGTTATACGGATTTTCGTTTCTTGTGAGCGAGCGCATGGCTTGGAACCATACGCTTTATACTAAAAATAATCAGCAAAGTGATCTCCATCCACCAAGAGCTACCAACGTTTAATTTTTCTGGAATTTGACAGTTAACTGTAAGAACATTCTGTTATCTGTTTAAATAGTGAAAGCAGAAATGAACGCTTCCTGTTCGGAGCATGACAGTATACCGTCTGACATATATCGCTATTCTAAATTAGGGCTCGAGATTAAAAAAGAAAAGCCACCACGCATTATGGATTTGAAAATAACATTGATTTTGGGAAGTTTTTACTCATAACACGAACGAATATAATCATATTTGTAGTTTTGTCTACTGTAAAACCAGGGCAGTGCTATCATATTCCAGAATTTCTCTCTCCATCGAAACCTTTCTTTGCGTTTCATGAACTTTGTGATACCTCAGGCAAAATAGGCACATTTACCTATTTTGCTTAACAGAGAAACAGCGATGAAACACAGCGCGCTGATGCACAGCGCTGATAAAGGAAGGATTTCGTTTTAATCCTATGGGTAACTAGAGGTAACTACAGATCAAAGGAAATCATAGAACGTAAATTCCGAACAAGAGGCATAAGATGACGATTTTCCATTCATTCATGCTTCTAAAAAATAAACTGCGTGAAAGTAACCTGACATGTATACACATCCAGATGTTCCACTGAGTAACTTTACGTAGTAAAGAAGTATTGTTACTCCGAATAACGACAGAAAAACCATATTTTGGTCAATATTTCGACATATATATTTGTAATGTACTAGCAATAACAATACATCTATTATATGTGAAGTACAAGCCAGCAGTTCAGTCATATATCAAATTAAGATTGGCATAGCAGAATCTTTTGGATCAGGCAGATTACATCCAAAAGATATCAACGCGATACTTGATGGATATCAGAGTCGCATTGGTGGTTCAACATATTTCTCCAAGAATGGTTAGGTGAATGGGAGGGGTGAGCTAATAATACAATTCAAGGTACCAGTAATAAATATGCATTGGCATGATCCATGGCAAGAATCAAGTTGACATATGTAATGCACGAGTTGCTATTGAGGACTGAGATCATGAGCACGGTATAATAATTCATGGTTTATTGGGTGTTGACAATATTTTTTATATTTCATGTTAAATGGTTTGTCATATTTTCTATTCAGTCATATGGCTATGTATTTATCACGATGAGCTTTAGATCATTTGAAGAACCCAATTTCACACGTTGTATTCAATGAAAGCGCGAAGCCATTTGATTAGGGGCCTTCCCGTCAATGATCCGTATATGTTGATATAGAGTTCTCCCATTAATATTGGTCACCAGACAGTGTATACCATTGTCCGGATAAGCTTTTAGAAAACTACGCCTGTAGCGTTGGTAGCTGTCATATAGGCAAAATGCATTTACACGTGGCAGAAATAATCGCGAGAGAGCTATTAACGAAGAGAAACGAAAAAGACAAAAAAGGACAGGGATGAATTTATGAAAGGCATAGCTGCCGAGGTATCATGCTGACCATGAATGATCTAGCGTCGATATACTTGAGGCCTTTGTTCTGGTATCCATCCTTGCAACCTCACCTTGACAAATATTTCTTTCCATTTATAGCAGTAATACTAGAATATATTTGCAAAACATTTCTCGCTCATGTCGAAGTTGTATGCTATGTTTGCTATGACAAGAGACTGCTGTAATTAAAACGTTGAAAAACAGCCAAACACCAAAGATATGATGGATAATTCTCAAAATTTAGAAAATCTGTTTTCTTCAATTCTCAAATATAACATTGCAAATATAACAGCATTTTGTACTCTTGATAATAAAAACGCCTAAACTGTGCTTGGTTGTGCTCGTGGTGGAGAAAGTCCCAATGTTCAGTCACAGACAGGGTTGCAGGTCTTTCAGGCTAAAGCATACACCTAAGTTCATATGCAAATATTCTTCCAAAGCTGAAGGAAAGAACAGGGAACCAGTGGATGAATCAACACACTGGGCTTGTAAATACAGGTCACCTGTAGAATGTTTATGCAAATACTCAAAGCCCCAAACAAAAGTTTCTGCCAGTCAAGATTGTAAGAGGCAACCTGCCACTCATTTACATGTCAAAGACATGTTTCGAATAGACACACTGGGCTTGTAAATACAGGTCACCTGTAGAATGTTTATGCAAATACTCAAAGCCCCAAACAAAAGTTTCTGCCAGTCAAGATAGTAAGAGGCAACCTGCCACTCATTTACATGTCAAAGACATGTTTCGAATAGACGGTAGTCACTGGCTTGATGCAGTGGCTTCGGTTTGAATGTCTATCTGACATGTACAATGAATATTCAACCCCAAAATACTTTTGGAGAATTCAAAAACACATTTTCAAAATATTTTACATTATACTGTAAACGTTAAATAGTTTGATTAGATAATTAGAAAAATGTATTGCTTTCTTATATCTTTCGAACATTAGCGAAGCATTTCTTGGAAATACGTTTCAATATTACTGTGCACATGGCAGTACGAGCTTGAATCTTTGTTATATTTTGAGTGCCTAGATGGATGCTAGCACAAAGGCCTTAAATACAGACCGCAGCATACCAAACATGCGGCCCAATGGGGGTTGACATCCGGGTTAACAGCTCTGAACACGTACAATATATCTCTTGTTCTCCAGGTGACAATTACACTCACATCACATGTATTCTATTCTAGTTCCAATTCGAAAGTATTCCCCAAGTATTCAGCTGTCTGTAAGGGCATGCATCATAGGACCATGGCTCCGTAGTTAATGGTGCTTTACTATTTAACTTAAATGTATATGTTATTCTATCGGAACCATGGCTTACCACTGTAACATCTATGTGCGACCAACATTTGTTAATAGTGTTAAAGTTGAATATTTTTATTCCTTCTGTAAGACGGTTCAATCTATAATGTTACACAATTTATACATACATGTTCTCTATTTTATCACTGTTCTAAAATCCCACGCGAAATGAAGGATCAGTGCACATATGTGAGCTAAGAATATGAGCAAGTGAAAGTGTTCAAAAAGAAGATTTTTATTAATACCAAAATAATTATTATTTTTATTCCTACACAAAATGTCAGCTCGCCGAATGTACGAAATGAGAGAGAGAGAGAGAGAGAGAGAGAGAGAGAGAGAATTAGATTTAACGTCGCGTTCAGCAATATTTCAACTATATAGCGAGGATGAAATAAAAGTCATTCTAAACCTCAACAACAAGGCAAGTCAACAATGATCTAAAAGTGATAGTCTCATTAAATATCTGCTACATACATTAAGATTTATTCAATAAATCAATAGCCCTCACATACTCAAAAGCTCTATCACGGCCGCTAAGACGGCCGCTTTGATGATGTCACAGGGATGTCATTTAGAAAAAAGGCATTTTTTGTCGATTTTTCGATCAGAATTTTCGATTTCTGCTTATTTAAGTGATTTCTTCGCAAACACTGCATGATAAATTAGTAAATGATAATTTGATGTGAAATAAATAAGTTTTTACCACTTTTCCTCACACAAAACGAAAACGCATTTCACGTTACAACACATATAAGGGAAGTGGGAAGAGGGGCTAACATACTGACAGTCACATGACTTCACAGTATAATCTTCTGGTTAACCTATTCTAAAGCACATACCAAGAATCTAACGATTCGTGATATGTGTATCTCAGGTACGCCTTTATTGTACCTCTTCATGTGGCAACTTGAATGACATGACCACACGGCTCCTAGCTCCGGCATAAGCGGTATTAGATACACATCTAGAGAGCTATGGGCCTCACATGAACGTCATTTTGAATTTGCCCATGATCCTTTGCTCATGCACTTGTGCAAATAGGCTCGAAAGGACCCAACTACAAAGTCACGGAATATCAGCTCTCCATTCTTTGTGGTTCCGGAGATAGTGTAGAAAGTTTGATATATCCCACAAAACCGACAGTTATAGACAAAGGAGCATTCAGATCAATTGATAATGGATACTAAACCTAATATGTCCTTCAAAACTGTTGATACAATTTCAATATCTGACTGGAAAGTACAATTTCCCGCTTGACCTTCAACGCAGCTACACTTATTATTTGAGCTTTTTTCCTGTCCTGTGATATCCGATTTTGGTATTTATCTCTATTGCCAGAAATCGACATGGTAATGGATCTATTTGTTTTGGTTAATTCCAATCAGTAATACATGCGGTAAAGATATAAGAAAATAAATTGAATGTTCACCATGATAATTTTCTCAAAAATAGAATGCACCTTTTTTGTACTGAGAGAACACTGAACAGTAAACCGCAGATTTCCATCAATGGTCATGGGGTGTTGAATCCCCGGTATATTGATTATTTTATTAAATAGTCCAGTAAATGTCAATTTTGTATGAGTACAGCTCACCTAGTCAATCTTGGAACTATTCAGGTTGATGTAATAAAAACGCAGGGCGTGAGCACTGAACAGTTTAAAAGTGTGTCACATTGAAAATTTACGCTTAAATGTAATGGTGCTCTTCATAGTATATGCCTCATACGTCTAGTCCGTCATTCAATGTTCAGCAGTTGTCCATCAAAGAATTTCCTTGTCCAGAATCCAAAGATCTAATTCGTATAATAGCATTAGCGCCAAATTAAAAGAAAATTATTAGAAAATTATAGAAAATTATTAGAAAAATTATATAAAATTGGCTAGTTTCCTGCAAGTCTATTTACATGTAATTAAACAAAAACTATAACCAATAGCAGAATACGTGTATTTTTCGTCAGTTTTTATCATTTAACTGGTGAAGCGCAAAATATTATGTTATACTGGAGATAAATTGGCAAAAACAGATGATTTAAAAAAATACATCTCACCTTTCTCTTATTCCGGTTGATCACTTTATCCCTCTTATCCACCGCACTCCCTGGGGTTTTATTCCCCCATATCCGTCCACCGATCCGTGCGTAAGCAAAGATAATGATACCTAAAGGCAGAACGTATTGCACTGAGAACAGGTAGATATGATAGACGACACTAAAACTAGGTAAATCTTTGGGCCAGGCCGGTTCGCAAAAATCCTTCAATTCCCCTGACTGCCCAGTCGAAATTAATCCGACTTTGTTAAAAAGTCCTATTGGAATGCTGGAACCAACAGCTATCACCCAAATCACACAGGTTATGAGTTTTGCAGAGGATCTGGATAATCGCGGTTTTAAAGGATGGATTACAGCAAAGTACCGGTCAATGGAAATCATTGTTAACGTGAACACGCTTATATTAACGGAAAGAACTTGCACGAAAGGAACGAGAGCGCACAAGAAGTTAGGTAAAACCCATTTCTGCAAAAGTGCGGCTTGAAACTGAAACGGTATAGACAGGGCCCCGATCATGACATCGGCAAACGCGAGGTTAGCTATGAACAGGTTTGTGACACTTTGCATTTTCTTATTCTTCACAATCACAAGTATGACTAAACCATTCCCAACTATTGCCAGCAGGGAAATAGATCCGTAAAGTATCGCCAGAAGTGCTACAATTCCGGGCGGAACGTCGTAGATGTCCCCCTCAGTAACGGAGGTGTTCAAACTTGTCATATTCCAGCTACTGGTGTTCACATTCCCTTGGGCCGGGAAACTAGCATTCGTCCATTCATCCGTTAATGACACATTCTTAAACGAACGACTTTCGGATCGTATCCAGCTCATCCCGTAGTACTCCCGCTGAATGGCTAAACGTGCCGCTGTTCCCATATAATCCACCAGCTTTGTTCAGATGACAACGACAGCCGTGCCTCTATCACTTTACTATCATATCAATATCACGGCGACTACAACGATCCAATCAGAGATGCGATCTATGCGTCGTTGCCAAGAGAGTGATCAATAGTATGTGATGGTCTTTGGTCTTGTCAGTGTGTAGTAAGCGTTGCTTGGTAACAATTACCGACTGAACTCTGACGCTATGTCTGAACGTCTGCTCACAGCATGTTAGGCAATAAAAGGCTGTTTCGCCCGCCTGTGCCCGGTGCCACTGTCAGTACCAGATCTAAGGGGGAACAAAGCACTTCGCTGTTAAAGCCGAAAATTTCACTAATTCGCAATATCTGCAGGCCCATGTCTAACAGCGGGCGAATCAGTTCAAGCTGAGCTCTCGTTGCTCATACGGATTTCATCTAGTTCAGGTGGCGTATCCTTCATATTCCTTTGATCGAATTATCAGCGCCCAATCACAATATCCAAAACCATCAAACGCCACGTTCCGTAGTCACTCCAAGTTCATATTTCCCCGTGGAATTTTTGCTGTTCAAAATATACACCCAGTAAAGATTGCGGTCTTCCGCTGCCATATCCCACCCACGTTGCTTTGTCGGCGCCCACAATACATTCGCTCGTTCATCATCACACACACTTCTACACATTAAGTTAGCAGGCGTACAAATATAATTTAAGGAAATCGGCCATCACTAAAATTCGGATGATATGCCTATATGGATATACCTTCTAAGTTATCAAATTTGGTAACAGGTATCACCCATTGATGGCAAAATACAATGGCAACTTATACGATCCCCAATGTGTACATGGAACACGTTCATACACTTACGTTCACCAGAATTAACCGGAAGCATGCACGAGGATATAACAAGGCGGTTTAGTATTTAATCATGTGTATGGATCAAATATTTCAACATATGTAGAAATGTATGTATCTTTATTGAACACGTGAGGACAGGCGTTGTACTTATCCAAAAAAGTGTGTACATATGTGAAAAAGTTTTATACGGATGTGGAATGTTTTGCAATTTTGATTAAATACATTAGATATGTATACAAATGTTTTTACCTATGTATAAAACTTTCCAGGAACGTATAAAGAATTTCCACATGTTTTAAATAATGCAAACTTTTTCGCATATGTATAATTTGTTTTCCACGCTTATTTACAAAACTTTACACATATGTACAGAACTTGCTCACCCATATTTAATGAACATGTTCTTCATATGTTGAGTTATATTTGACGTGTGTTCAACACTTTTTAATATATGTCAAATGATCGATGAAATACTGAAACGCCGGGGAGAAATCGGTTCATAAATAGACGAGAAAAGACAAGAGGACGTCACCGTGACGTTACATGTATCATGACAAACATCTTGCGTATTTTTAGAGCTTCTGAAGCACCAAAGGGTAACGAAAATAAATAGGGGGAGGGAATCGCCCCAGGCTGGGACAGATTCCAAATCGCCCAGGCCTGATGTGGTTAATACGTGAGAAACTAAAAAAATACTCCTCGGAGTTGACATCAGCAACATCTTGTGTTATTTTCGCCCCCCCACTCCCCCCACCATTGGAAACTCCCAAATGTTCCATGTATTTGTGCCGACATGATTTTATCTACACGTACACTGTTTACCATCAGCAAATACCAGTCTCTCGGAAAGTAACTCGAATCATTGAACGGATGTGCATAATGACCACTGTAAATTGCACTCTGTCTCATGATTTCATTTTCCCCCTGAAATACCAACAATAACAATTGTAGGAAACTGTAAATATAGTCTCCTCCGTTCCATGGAGGTAATTCGAATTTAAATTAATTTGATAAAATATGTCCACTGGTGCTTTAATACAGAGGCTGGACCTCTACAAACACTGACACAGTGTTGCGAACTCGTTACGTTGCGAGTACTATGCGCACACAGCTTATGCGATGTTAGTAAATAACGCGACCTGTCGTGGTATACGCACGTTTTCAACAACAGGAAATATCAAAATAATTTCTCCGTCATTGACATTAGGAATATCAACCTACACGCTTCATCGAGAAAAAACCCCAGAATATTTGAACAAATGACATTATTTAATTCTTTACGTCTAGGATCTTGTAAACAAGAATAATACATGTAAAATTATTGGGTTTTCCAATTCTTTCATCCGTCATTACTGTTTTATGGGCTAACCGGGCTACTCATAAACATAATTGAAAATCAATACGGTGATATCTGCAAGATGGGAGATACTATATGGATAAATTGATAAAATGCATCTATGCTGATACAGAAGGCATCGGTAATTGTATGAGAAAGGTTTTTTTATTGTGGTAGACCTCTATGGACAATCTAGCTTCAAAAGTAAATGGAAGGAACATGGTATTTATGATTTGTGATTTTCTTTGATATTCTTGGGTTAAGCCGCATATCTTCTCGCATTGGATGCCTAATAGTCTAGTAAATTGAAAACAGATTTCATTTCGACGATACCGATAAACCCAATCTGTTGCCAATCTGCATGGAACATTTTACCAAAGGTACAGCTGCCGCAAATAATATATCTCTCAGAATTACTATGTCCAATATTCATAATTCAGCGTCTTGACCTAAGGGATACCGCTGTATTATCAATATGGGATCGGTAATTCACAGCATGGGTTAAAATAGGTCCATTGCATCGCCAGGTCCTTTGAGCAAATGCATGATAAATGTTAGCAGATATATACACTGTAGATTTGACGTTTAGATTCTGAACATGAAGTTAAACACAAATTTTGTCCGTACTTTTAACACGTTTATCTTCCAACACGTTTAGAAATATTTTGCTTAGACCCTAAATACAAAGCTAAACATATTTAGAAAGTTTAGACCCTAATCACAAAGCGAAACATGTTTAGGAATATTGTGTTTAGACTCTAAACACAAAGCTAAATATGTTTACGAATATTGTGTACGCAAAGCTAAACATAATCCTAAACAGAAAACTAGACACAAAATTTGTCCGCTTTTTAACATGTTTAAATGCAGACATGTTTAAATTCATTACATGTCATGGATTTAAACACCAATTTTGTGTCTCAGCTATGAACATATTTCAGTACAAAAATATTCTCCCTACTGGTTTGCTTGTGTAATACACTCGGACTTCTTCGGGCAATCCCGCGCCTATCTGTTTCCACAGGAGATTTAAGTGTGGCATCTGGCAAAACGAGGATCCGTTTTTTTTTGTCTAACACTGTACTCATATTTTCTTGCCTGAAAGACGCTACCCACATGGAATTATCCTTAAAAAGTATGCCAATCACGCAATAAATTGTATGTCGGAAGTGAACTGGCCTTCATTCTGATCTCAATGATGGTCCATTTCCAATATGCCTTTTGATGCCTGCCGATTGTGAAATCCAATAGAAACAGCATATAATTCACAAAACAGAATAATGAACATCCAGGAACAGAAAAACACAAATTGAAGGAAAACAATAGCCGCGAGAATCTGATGAATACACACACTTCCAAAATTCACAATTATGCATCGACTACAAGCTTTAAAATTATACATGTATGTGTTCTTGCTTATTCTTAGATATTCCCATTCCTACCTGGAAAAGTCCAACAATAGATGAGAGAAACAATAGTATCATCAGACCAGCGCCACTCATATTGAAATTTCGTGAAATCAAATTTCATCATAACAAGAACAGAAGCTCAAGTGATTCAAAGATATGCTCATGAACAAACATAGTGAGCTAACAATGTGGTTACTCCTCAGACGAGAAAAAGGGGGCCGGACAACAGGACGATGAATGTCCTTTCAGAGGTGAATGCCCCCGAAATCATGGATAATGCACATGAGTAAAATTATGTACATTAAAAGTACTGGATAAATCTATATACACATTGTACCTTCATTCAAGAATAGTTTTGGGTTCCAAGTCTTACAAGTTTCACTCGATTTCAGATGTATGTTGTGGCCAAAATTCACGATAGATTCAACAAAAGTTAACATTTCATTTGAACTTAGGAGCAAGAGCCGCATGGCACCTGTGATTCCACTTCCTGCTGATATTTCCATCGAATCCCCGACACTGAAACTGATGTTGATAGTTCAGCCATCTGTGAGGACGATAAAAATCTCGACGGACCCAGGCTCTTGGTCTTGGAAGTCCCACTTGCCTCTTTCAGCTATGAAACAACAGCGAAACAACGTTAACGAAAATCTGAGTGGCAGAAGTCCCCGAACATTGATAATTATGATTTAGCCCCAGGATGGTCTATCATATGAGTGAATGGGCATGAAGGGTGGTGCCACCTGTGACCAGACTGTCACAAAACAAACAATTTCAACTGACATCTTGTTGGTGAATTACCCACAAACCAAATTTGGAAACAATCACTTCAGTGATTCCGATTTAGTTGTCTGGAAACAAAAATATAGATCTTTGTCCTCTCTATTGCGTTAATTGTTGCGTATGTACCGGTTAACTCTAACACTATGTACATGTGGGATTAAAAATTGCCAACAGCAGATCCACTTGAATGACTGATGGTGTAGTCAGGCCTCCACAATCTTATGTTTCTAGTAACAAATATGAAAAAAATTGAGTAAGCATTAGGTCCCCTCCCCCTCAATTATTTTTGACTCCCCTGCGTCCCCCTCCCTCAACTGAGTTATTACTCTATGCATCGCCTACTCAGGAAAACATGTATATTTACTAACCTTCAAGAGCAGCTATGGTAGATGGAAACCAGCATCTACAGAGGAGTATTCTGTTCAAAATCCTGAAAATAGTTGCAGTTACATGTACATGTAAGCAGGTTGTTTTTAGGCAATAGTTTGTTGTTGCGTGACTGAGAAATAATGCATTATCCCCCCCCCCCCCCCCCACTCAACTCTGTAAGGCCTTTGGCAGAATGTGGTCCACGGTGTCATTAAGAGAAAACGAACAGAGCAAATTGAAAAAGTTAATTACCCGTACCGGTACTATATTTAGTAATGTTTAAAACAGGACTCGAAAAACACACTGCTCATTTTAGAAAAAAACTTTCAAAATTACCCTTCCACCATCTGTCAGAAGCTTCTTAGTTTCTGTTGTTTGCTACTACCTTATTTATCTCCAGAAGAGAAGAGCGCAACTACGAGGAAGCGCACAAACTCGGGCAAGTGTACCGGTCACCATAGTGGCTTGACTGGCAGTGGGTGTCTTCGTCCATGTTTTTGATGTTGTTAAGAAAAATATATATATATTTTCAGGAATATAATTATTTCCCAACTTTTCATACACCACAATGACAGTGCATATCATACAAATGCATTATATATGACCTACTTCGATCCACATATACCCTCCGCTATCTACAATATCCAGTAATTTGTTATCGTGATAAAGCCCACAGTTGGACCATTACATGCCAAATGAACAATACATTTATGAATGACAATGAAGCAGAGATTGGAATAGAAATACCCCCCCGTCCATATCCCCCAACGACATTAGACAGTCATTCCAGTGGTGCCGCACCATACGGATCAAGGAATAAAGCCCCTCCCCATAGTGATGAAATAAGCACGTTTAGCCATATGGTCAGCATTTCAGTTTACAGTTGGCATAGACAAGTCAAGTCCCGATAAAAAAACACACAAAAAACCCACAAAAAAACTCTAATTCCGTTTCTCTAATACGCAACAGCGGTCTGAAATCTGATTCAACAGCTATAGGAATATCTTTACATCCATGTCACGAATAACACCATTAGACACGATTCTTACCCTGCTGTTCAACATCAATTGATTCCACCGTCTTCTGGCAGTATGTATTACTGCCCATATTGTGTTAATCCGAAAGAATACGTCGTCGAGTTTATACGACGGGCTTCACAAAATATTTCGAGAGCTTGGACATTTTTAATTGTGCGTCGTGGACCAAAAGGTTTGATCATGTTTTCTAGAAGAGAATGTTGTGCCGAGTCTGAAAACGCGCGTCTCGGTGGTCAAAGCTGCTGCATTTTGGATTAAAAACGCGGATTTTTCGAGAGAAAAAAAATGACAACATTTTCAACGAAATTGATAAAACGAATGTATGATTACCAAATATTTAACTGCGCTTCACATTTGGCTCCAGATTGAAGGCGCTGAACTGATCCAAGCGAATACTTGAGAAGAAGCCATATGTGATTCATTACAGTGGTCTCACGCGATTACTTCGTTCAAAATCAAGTTAAAATTGATCAAATCCATATAACATGTCTCTAGAATTATCTCACTGATATCTGTAATTCTGACAGTAGGTAATTTTCATGCATCCAGAAAACTGACAACAGCCATTGGGCATTCAGCAATACCAAATATAACCATGGCCACCGGACTCATGAGGCGAAATTTGCCATAAAGTTACTCTACCCCCCTTTTTCGGCCGAATCTAGAAAATGTGTCTTTCGCACAGACCTCGATTTGGCTCCACAATCCGGCTCATCTTCGCGAATAAAGAGCCTAAAACTCCAACTCCAACAACCCGCATTTGGGTAGTGCTGTATCAAACGATGCAATTTATATCTCAATAACGTCACGTTAACGTCATGAATGCAAAACGTCATTTGTTTTTATTTGTTTTTATTTTATTTTTTATTTTGCTTTTTTATACTGATATATTTAACTGAATACAACTGTTTCTGTTGAAATACAATAATTGGATGCCCATAAAAATGTGCAAAGCCTCTACGCAAAAGGAAAAAGGAAATCTGAAAGCTTTGAGACAGATAGTATAATATGTATATCAGTGATTTATAAAGTCAATGAAAGCGCCAATTATGAACTTTACATCACATTTTTTGCTTCTTGATGCAGGGGCATAATTATTTGAGTATGTTTTGTTTGTGAATTATTGGCACCATGCATTTTCTTATAGATTGAACCTTCCCGATTAAGAAAATTGTTGGTGCCAAGTTTTCTTTCCTGAGTTTGAAGAAGTTCGGGTTAACCCTTCGAGGATGATAGAGGGTATGGAAATTTAGCACTCTTTTGAACTTTTCAGGGTATAACCAGAGTGACGGAAAATCGAGGGTCAAGACTTTCTAAGGTTTCATAATATTATATTGGCATAATTTTGAGCCCATTTCCGTAATTCTAGTGATTAGCCGCCATGCTTTAATGCAAAATAGAGCTCATGTGGGGGCATCCATAAATCGCGTTTTTCAGATTGTTCACGTAAAAGGCATTATTCTTAGCTAAGTTTGCAAATCTGGTATTACCACAACATATTTGCATAATTTTAGCTTAAATTGTGATGGTGTAATTCAAAATGGCGGACATGTGGGGTCATCTGAGCTCAAGGCTGAATGTGCGCATTTATCAAACTGAGGGATCTGTAAGCATAGCATGACATCTTATTCCCATTTTGAATCTATTTAGATATCCCCAAGATCAAGATTTGATGGTCAAATTCATAATGGCGGCTCAAAATCACCTGAGAATCAAACTTTTTCAAGTTGCGCGTATAATTCCAGGATTCTTCTACATTCGTTGTGATAAGTTATCAAAACTGAGAGACATCTAAGCATAGCCTAGCATCTTTCGACCATGTTGTGTCTATTGGCTTTTCTCCAAGAATGAAATATGCTGTTAAAATTCAAAATCATACTTTTTCATGTTACTCGTATAGTTAGAGGCATTATTCTCAGCTCACTATGCAAATGTTTAAAAATCGAGAGATATCTAAGCAAAGCCTAACATCTTAAGCTCATTTTGAGTCTCTCTGCTTTTCGCCGAATTTAAGATATGATGAAACGAATCCAATTGACGGTCATATAGTTCAATGCTCGTATAGTTCAATGTACTATTCTTAGTTCATATATATCCATAAGTTCAAGATTTGATGGTCAAATTCAAAGTGGCAGAATTTTTCCTGCTGCTCGTTTAGCTCAGGGCATTATTCTTAGCTCATTGTTCGAATTGATAAAAATAGAGATATATCTATGCATAGTCTAACATCTTATGTCCATTTTGAAGCTATTTGCATATCCCCAAGATCGAAATATGATGGTCAAATTCAAGATGGTAGCCCTGTCGGTCATCTAAAAATCCTGCTTTTCCATGTTGCTTGCATAGATAAAGATATTATTCTAAGTTGATTGTGCAAATTTATCAAACTGAAGGCTCTCATCATAGCCAAACAGCTTGTGCCCATGTTGAATCTATTTGCTAAGTCTTCAGATTAAAAATGATGGTTAA
This sequence comes from Hanleya hanleyi, assembly GCA_036873755.1. Lineage (NCBI taxonomy): Eukaryota > Metazoa > Mollusca > Polyplacophora > Lepidopleurida > Hanleyidae > Hanleya > Hanleya hanleyi. The sequence goes on along the minus strand of JAVTVY010031032.1, from coordinate 52,676 downwards.
ATTCAAAAATGGGGAGAGAAATACATCTAAAAAATCATATTCAAGTCTTTTCATTGGCGCCATTTTGAATTTATCTATAATTAATTGTTCTAGAATTCCTTAATTATGCCATATTCAACGCTTAGTTACTCTAGTAGACACACCAATTTACCTCATATAACCTTTTGCTCAAACGTGAAAGATGACAATATATGCTGCGATGTGTGGGAAATCTGTAATTTCAAGGAATATGGCGACCATATTTGACACCATATTGGATTTTGGGGTCACAATAGTATCAATGTTCAACAATAACAATGCACCGTTAATTTTTTTACCTATTCAAGGAAATAAACACAGTAAACATAATATTATAGTGAGTTGAATGCGACCATGGTTACGGAAATTGAAATTTTACTCACAATGAGCGGTGGGGTCTAGAGATGCGTGTCTAGGCCACACCCACCGGATAATTTTTGGGAAAGAACCGAATTATAATAGAACATAAACCATGCAGCGTATCTGAACAATCACCTTGAAAAATCCCCGAGAAGCACAAGGAAAAATCGTTTTCTGCATCTGGTAGGATATGGTTTTGAGAACGCGGGAGAGGGGTGTATTTCTCAGTGTCAGACCGCCACACCCAACACTGATCATCGCGCTAAGAGTCATAATGTGTTCATGGGTATCTGCGTAAAACACTTACCAAATTCTACAATAAGATCTACAAGGTGGGAGAGCGGGATAAAGCTGGTTCAGCGTAAAAATTGCATTTCAGATTGTTTGAGATCTTCGCCATTTTACGTCACTGCGATATACTAAGTTCGAAATAATATTATTAATATTAATATTATTTAATTACTGTTTTATTTAATTAATAAATCACTGGTGTATACTATTATACTGTCCGTCTTAAAGCTTCCTATTTTCCTTGTGTGTTCAGTTCTGTTCATCAATTGCAATTACTATACTGCAACAGAGACATTTTGTTTTCTGTTAACCCTACCAAGCCTGGGGGGGGGGCAAAATGCCCCCCTACCAAACTTTCTGCGCTGACACTCCGTGACTTTATAGTTTACCATATTGGGGTCGTTTTGAACCCATTTGCATAACCCCCCGAGAAGAGAATCATGGGTAAATTCAAGATGGCGTTCACACGGGACACCAGCAAAGTGATGTTTTCGTCATTTTACTTCAAAATTTCTGCTTTTTCGCTATGAAAAGTGGGCAAAAACTATTTTATTTAACATCATATTAATATTAACTAATTGAGAAATTGCACAAATAAAAAATTCGAAAAATCTGACCGAAAAATAGACAAAAAATGCAGTTTTTGAAGATGTCACTGTGACGTCATCAACATTTTCTGATAGAGCTTGACCCAAGGGTATAATGTGGTAAGTTTCAACTCTCTAGCTCAATGAGACAAGAAAAATAATTAGGGAGGACCATTTCGGCCCCGCCCCCAGGCTTGGACAGGTCCCAAAAAGCCCAGGCCAGATGGGGTTAACATCAGTCTGTTACCCTGCAAACAGCGGATAATAAGCTGGTATATTAGTACAATTGAGGTACGCAACATACGGAGGTGGTCTGCAACGTAGGACATAAGTCTGTATGTCTGAAAAAAAATGTAAAAATAAATAAATAATAATAATAATAAAATCAAAGAAAATAACATTTTGAATGACGAGTGGAATCCATGACGTCACCGTGACGTCAGTATGATGGCCATTGAGACATATCGTTTCATACAGATTGTTGAAGTTTCAGATCTCTTTCGCGAAGATGAGCCAGATTCTGAAGCCAAATCGCCGTCGGTGCAGAAAAAAAATTCACATTTAGCAGGTTCTGCTGAAAAAGGGGTAGGGATACCATTATGGCGTATTCCGCCACAAAAATCGGGTGATCATGGTCATATTTGGTATTGCTGAATGTCCAGTGGGTGCTGTCGATTCTCTGGGTGCATGAACATAACCTGCACGTTGCAATCAAGATATCAGCGAGATAATTCTAGCGACATGTTTTACGGATTTGAGCATTTTTAACCTCATTTTGGGCGAAATAATCACGCGAGACAGACGTAATCAATTACATACGGCTTTTTTCTCAAGTTATTGCTTGGACCAGTTCAGCACCTTCAATTAGAAGTCAAATATGAAGGTGCAGTTTGATAATTATACATTCGTTTGATCAATTTCGTTGAAATTTTGGTCAAAATATCGCGTTATTTATCCAAAATGCAACAGCTTTGACCACCAAGACGCGCGTTTTCAGACTCAGCACTGTTGTGAAAAACTTGCTCAAAGCTTTTGGCCTACGACGTACAATTAAAAGTGTCCTAGCTCTTGGACTATACGGCCCAAAGATGAAATAATGTGTTGCAATGCTTCGTGGCGTATTTTTACAGATTTTAGGACAATCAATAACGAATGATACAAATACAAAATTACAAAATATTCAAATTTGTTACGCCAGTTCAAACACGTTTAGATTTGTGTCTTTGAATATAACACATAAAATATGCGTTTAGTATTGCGTTGAAGAAGGCCCATGAACTGTGTTTAAATGCTAAACATGTAATGCTTTGTGCTAATGAATGTGTTTAGGAATGTGTTAAGATCCATGAAATGTATTTAAATGCTAAACATGTCATTTATTTATGTGTTTCGGAATGTGTTTGCATTCTCCACGTATTTAATTTGTGCTGTGTCAAAACAAAAATGTGTGTCGATTTTAACTTTCCTAAACACATTTAGACGTGAACGTGTCATGATGGTGTTTAAATCTATACGCCACATTTACAGTGTAGCTAGACGCCATACTCTGCACTACTGTGACTCGTTTAATCAGGCCCATACATGGTTCTTCGGCCTCTATTTGAATGTTGCTGGGCATCCTCTCGTACAACCTATTATTTCATTTTTCATGCGCGCAATCTAGATCAAAGAAACGTATCATAATTGCAGCAAACACCAAACTGTTTTCATAAAGATTTACCCTGGGCGCGAAGAAAAGCTACAACCATGCGAAATACAAAAAAAAATAATATATTCAATCAACTTGCTTTGATTTGGGGTTTTTTCTGTAACGTCATAAGTTTAATTTACATAAAGCCAATAGCCTTCGTGCACTTAGATTTCAGGAAATGTATGATAGGAGCTAGATTTCTAAAAATTGACTTCTTTTACAACCCTGATCTCAATTCCATCTAATATAAGAACATGATCTTTGTGTTGGAATTTCATAATCCTATTTAGACAAAATTGTAATGTTCTCTCAAAGTTATGTATACGTTATGTATACGATATGTTGAAATCATCTAAGATATCTTGATACTAAAGAGAGTAACGGTAGTAGACTAAATACTGCCTTGTGCGACACCCTGATCCTGATCGAAATGATCAAACATGGTCGTATCCAGCCGAACTTGAAATTGTCTATCATTCAAAAAATTGGGTATAAAATTGAGTAACGGCCTTTTAAATCTATATATATAATGTGAAGGTTTTTTTAAATCCTGTATTTCCACGTCTCAAAGAAAAAAACCAGAAGTGCATTCTTGGCGAAAGCATTCTTGACGTAAGAACTAAATGATCAGTGGAACGGTACGGTACTTCTATTTTTCCGGAAACCAGCTTGAATATCAGTACGTTTCTTTTCAGTTTACAGACAAGGCGATCATTTATCATACGTTCCATTGTTTTACAAGCACAACTAGTCAGTGAATCGGAGGATAATTACCTGGGGCTGTATGGTTTTGGGACTGGTACAACAATAACATTAAGTCATGGCTGTAGAAAATTCTCTGTCACCCAAAGTTTTAAATGTGTGTAATAGTGTTTCCTGAGAATATTCTGGTAGATGATTCGAAAATGGATAATGAAAATTATCAGGGCTTGCAGCAAAATCGATAGCTTCTTCGAGAGAAGCATGAAGTTCATCAATTGAAAACACAGCATTACAGCGTTTACGGTTATTGGAGGAAAATTAAATTTCATTCTTCTAGTTTTTGAAAACTTCGAAATTTAGGTACATAAATATATTACAAAGAGTTTTTTGCAATTGTTTCTTCTACCTTATTTGCAATTTCTACTCTGTTAGTTATTCACTGATTTCCATCCTTGAGATAATGAACACTGGAGCGTTTACACTTTACACAATTTGACATGGTTATGAACGAATTACACCAAGTTCCGCATATATCAATCGACGTAAATCAATCACCCGATTTTGTATCTATTTCGGGCGGACGTTGGGCTCTTTGAAGGAGGTCACGCCGAGGGGGTTAAACGTCAGATGTAAAACACGTCTCAGCACTTTCGGCCCGAGATAGCTGTTCGAATTCACTTCTTAAGCTAAGGCCTGCTGACCAGAGATGGTGCTGTATATTTTTGTTAAATATCTCTCAAATATCTAGAACAGTTTCCTACATATCAAATGCCCATATATTGAACAAAAAGTGGTATTTCGCCTTTTCTCCTAGAAACCGGGAAATTACGAATATATGAGAGTGCAGAGTTCAATTCCAGTTTGGCAGCTTATTTGCAATCAATTATCTCAACCATTAGGCAATTTACCATGAATTGCATGGTGATATTAATTTTACCAGTTTTCGTCTATTTCTCAACACCAAACAATCCTTTACGAAGGACGCTTTCTGGATTAAACGTCAGTCAGGCTGTTGAACAATATGGGGCATTAGTATGCAGCTGAGAACAATGTGATTAAATAAAAAAGTAGATTTTGCTACGTTTATCTAGGCTAAATTTCAGTCACTTTATCGAGGAATCACATACAGGATTTCTCGTGTCATCTTACTCATTCAAGATTCAATATATTTTATTGTACGAGACACCCCGATGGAGTAGAGCACCAAACAGGAATAAATAATGATGAAACAATTAGGACAACTGTAATAAACAAACCGACTATAATAACACGCATAACACCGTGTTATCTATTGATATCTTTTGCAATACCGTACATGATGATCAGCTTACTGAAATTGCAAGAATGTGACTCTTCATTTATGATCTCTTCCTGTAAGTCTAGCGGTATTAATAGAGGTATTAGCATAGCAGCATGACCCGACTCGTAACTCGTTAATACGTGGAGACCGATCTGCTGATTGGAAAACGGATGAGAAACTCGTAAGGGGCCGTTCCCATTTATCGTTCGTGTTTCCATGGTTTAAACCATTTCGTTTAAACCATGCCACGAACGATGGGTGTATCGTTGGTTCGTTTTCTCAAAAAAAACATTGAAAAAACGAACGAAGAAAAAACCATTGCGTTCGTTCGATGGTTTTCTATATAGTTTCTAAGGCTGTGACTTGCTGGAGAAAAAACGATCAAAAGTAGTGCCGCCTGAGTGACGTCACACTAAGACACGCCCACACACTGTTTGAATGATGGTAGCTCATACGTGTAGGCTGTTACGCCTACACGGTATATACCCGGCACCGTATTAAACTGACCACGGTGTATGTGCATTCTGATGAGGATTTATAAATATAATCTATCATGGACTATTCAGTATCAAATTATTGCATCGAAAAACAATAGAAAACAAGAATGACTACAAGCCTTCTATTTCATATGATACAGGCACACCGAAGACCACAGACGAGTTGGACAAGACCTGAAACAGAAGACGGATGACGATTACAAGAATACCAACAGCGCCTTGAGTGACAACGCCGCATAGCAAGAACACCCAGAATCAGAATACTCGACCCTAGACCACACCGGACACGCCACCCCTTAGATGTTATCGAACTGACGCCTCAACACAGAATATGATCCTTCGACTTTCACGTACTATAGGACGTAGACCTGCCGTTCTGTACCCCACTACACACTCCAAGCAATTGTTACAGGCACAGATTTCTGGAAGAACCCACCCTGTTCCCAAGGGCGTCGTTAGTGAAGTCGATTTGAAAAATCCTGAAAACGCCCATGGTTCTCCCAGTTTTTTCTGGACGGCTTTGTGCGTTCAAAGGGGTACCAAGACAAAGGAATCATACACGCGATTACAGTGAACTCATATTTACCAGTATAACTTAACCAAAAACCAAAAAGAGACTTACGAACTTGTACATATAGCGATTCTTATTTACTTCTATTTATATCTCCTACTAATCTCTCATTGTTATTTATTTATTTATTTATTTATATATTTAGCGCTGGAAAAGAAATTCAATAAACAAAGTAATGTACCGCGAAATTCAAATAAAACATTGAGTTGATGGGCCGCGAAATCCGAATGGGAAGCGGCCCTTAAACTACAATTTCAATCAATCAATCTATTCAGTGTTGTAACCCAAACACTGGAACTGCTGATTTAATGACGAGAAGCCGTACACATGATCATTCTGTTCAGAATATTTCAACCTAACTCAATGCATTCTGTTCCGATAACTGGTGTATATAGTTTGTCTTATTTTCTCAAATACCTGTATGCTGTCGGCATCAAGCAAATAAGATATATAATGTTAATATTATTAACACATGTGTGGCCAGAATGCTTTCTTATTCCACAGTTGGGAAATGTGTGTTTGTCAGTTGGTTTGTGTTTCTCTTAGTGTACTTTCTGATTGTTTAAATATTGAACTTTTCTTTCTATCTAAAACAGGCAATTGAAGAAAAATGAGTACTGCGGATATTTGTGAAAATAAAAAAGGTAGCATGAAATGGTGCGGACAGTGATCAGACTGTTACATTGAGAGTGACAAAGGATTAATATTTGTATAGAATGGGAAAGAATTAAAAAAATCATTATGATTAAACGAATCCGCAAACAGCAACATTTCGGAACGCGACATTCGGCACAAAGTGAAGAGTACGACATTTCGACACACGACATTCCGGCACTTTTTTTAACGAACCAAATCATATTAGAAATTACGATTTTCTTATCTGTTTTTAACATAGACTATTTTAAGGGTTACCAAGTTGTAAATGTTTTGGCTGCGAATATCTGCGACATTTCTGCAACTTTTTTCACATAAGCAGTTGGTTTTAGAAATCTTGTGAAATTCTCATAAAGCAAAAAGCATTATATAAATATTCTATCACTAGTAAAAAACCTCACCAATCAATCGCCATCAACCTTAATATGTTAAAAAAGTTGCCGAAATGTCGCGGATAATCGTGAGCAACTATGATAACCTACAACTTGGTAAGCCTTAAAACGGTATGTTTATATATGTTAAACATATAAAAAAAGAAATTGAACTGACAAAAAGGGGTGCCGAAATGTTGTACCCTTCACTTTGTGGAAAAATGTCGCGTGCCGAAATGTCACTTGCCGAAATGTCGCGTGCCGAAATGTCCTGACACCGATTAAACACGGATACTGTAACCATCTTACTATCTGACCACTGAAATTAAATATTACATAATCCCGATATTGAGTATCGGCCTAACAAATAGTTTAAAGATCAAAACAAACAGTACATATGTTACATATGTTGTTCTGAAAGTATATCAGAAAGGGTGAAAATATTTATTGATAAATATTTATTTGACAGCAGCTTGACTTGATGCTTCGTTAGAGATTCCCCCGTTATTCAGACATATGATGATATTGAAGACCATAGGATGGACTCGTAATTCGATTGAAATTGTAGTTTAAGGGCCGCTTCCCGTACGGATTTCGCGGAGCATCAACTCGGTGTTTTGTTTACATTTCACGGTACATTTCTTAGTTCATTTAAGATCTTTTGCAGCGCTAAATATTAAAATAAATAATTAAATAATAAATAACAATGAGAGAGCAGAGGGAGATATAAATAGGAGTTAGGAAGAATCGGCTAATTCACTCGAAACAGCAGAATTTTAAAATGAACGCTCGATTTAAGTTTTTGCGCACTCCATGCCAGCGGCCTCATGGACAAAACAGTACCGTTGATAGTAAAACGTGTGTGACGGTAGGTCCAAAACTTCATTGCGCCCTAAATTGGGCGTTAAATACTTTATTTGGTTAATTTGCTGGACACAGGAAATCAGCATCAAATAATGCAAGGTAAGCATATTATTAAGGCACGCCTGCTAACAATGTGCTTTGAATTTTTTATTTCAAAGAAATTAAGCCCTCCGACCCCTCCACTTCACTGTTTTCTTAAGTCGACGGTTGTTCACAGACCGACTATGGTGTGAAGTGTGAATCATCAACACCTCCAATTTCGATTGTCAAGCAGTCTTATAATCTCTTTCTTTGAACTTGTTTTGATATCTTTGGCAGAGAATTCTTCTACGGGAAGTTCATGTCGAGTTAATTTGGTAACAATCGGGCCTAACTGAGAAGAAAATAAATACAATAATATAGATTCATGGAAATTAAGAAAAACAACGTTAAAACTGTTCAATTCCAGTCAATAGCCGCGTGAAATAAACATCACTAAGACTGAGTTCAATTTGCAATCAACGCCACTAAGTATTACCCGACATGAAACTGATTGCTTCACACAGTGAAACTAACAACGCGCTCCGCCAATGGCCGACATATACAAACAACTCTTTAACCGGAAAGTAAAGAATTCATATTATTTTCAGCGGTTCAGTATCAACAGGTCATTTATGACGACATGTCGATTTATTTCCAAAATCGAACGTAGTGCATGTTTTATTTCGCGTTATGACGTTAAACACTCTATGGTTGTCGGTTATGTTCTATGTATTCCGCAAAAGAAGCAAACAATACCCTAAATTTGTCATTTATTCCGCGTCGGATATATATAATATATATTCATTAGAGATAAACGAAACGTTTTATTTCAATTGGATTAGGAAAACCTCAGGACATGGACATACCGATTAAACGTTCAATAGTATGGAAGAAAGACGTTTCAGAAAAACAAATCTTTGTCGGGATTCCATTTTGGGCCGCGATATGAGTATACGACAAGTGGTCCCAAAATTTGGTGCCCGCACAACACTCCGATCGTCGGAGAAGCTACGAAACGGCCAAAGATACGGACATATAGAAACCGGGATTAAATTCCAGATTACCAATAAATTTCATGTCCATTTTGAAAACCGGGACTTTTCGATCGAAATAGAACGGGGAGGAAACCGGAAGGCGTCACCAGGGACTGGTGTATCGTTTGTTCCTACACGTACATATATCTATTAATATAATAGACTCTCTATATAATACAAATTCAGATAATAATAAATAATGCGATCGGGGATTGGCAAGGAGATAGCATTTAGCCATTTAGGACGAACCGAATAACCAGTGTCTGACGCGATGGTATCGGCTCAAACCGGGGCAAAAACCTGTGCATTACTTTCTTTTGTCTTCTAATTATGCAGCTGAACTTCAACATCTAGTTACATGTAGAAGTAATTTACTGCCTCTCCAAACGTCAGAGAATTCGGCATTGAATTAACGGATTCTTTTCTCAGTGCCCACGGAGATTGCGTTATCAGGTTGGATAATGCGAACATCACGTGATTATATTATTGCGCCTTCGTTTTCCAGCGAACGATCGAACGATGACAAACAAAGAAGGAAAAAAACGCAATGGTTTTCTGTAAAACGAACGACTTCGTTCACTGGCGAACGAACCAATGCGTTGAATGGTTTTTTCAATGGTTTTCCACGAAAATCAAAACGATGGGTGTAGAACGACTTGGGGTTTTTTCAGAGATTTAAACGAACGAAGCAAAAACGTTAATTGGGAACGCTACCTAAGTGATATTTGAAAACGTCACATAACTCGAGTAACTATTTTCAACGTTTTGTTGATATTTCTTTCAGTTCGATTTCGGAGAGCATTGTATGCGGATTTCTATAAAGGTAGCGGCGCCCATGAGAATTTGCGTTTATCCAATATATGCTGGTCAACAATATGGTTCCATACCGTTCAGGCGATAACAAGTAGACTTTTACCAATGTAAGCGTCTTATCTGTGTCTGTGTGCTGTCCTCGGTGTTTTATAGGGTGGATGACCGGTGTCTAGTTCCATGTTGCTTCAAATGTTTGCTTCTTTGAAGCAACGAGAACGCAAATTTGCTGGGTGGAGCCTAGTTGGATCGTCACGATATGACGTTAAATCATATTCACTCACTCCTGCTTCTCCTTGTTATGCTATGGGTGTTCAACCCGTCTGGAGACATGAGGATTATTTAGTTCATGCTAACCTACAGTAACTCTGAGATCTTTTCAAATTGTCAGAATTAGGATGTCGGTGGGAACACTGTTTTTTCCTACATTTCCCTGATCTTGCCAGTCATCGTTGAACCATGTTTTTTCTAAATATGTGCAACTCCTAAGGATGTAGGTTTGTTCAGGTTACCAATTTCAATCAGCAGACCTGAGAATACCTTTATAGGATCTGGAATATCAGTGAAAGAGTCTAGTTTTTGTGTTTATAGTTCTTGTGAATAAAGCTTTTCAAAAACTAGACATTTGTCTTTCTTAACCCTACCAGGCCTGGAGAGGTGGCAGACATTTTAATCGGTAGCCCTTTCTTGATCTTCCAAGGCGTAAGAAAGACAGAGTGTGCAATGACGAAGTTTAAATTTAACTCCGTTGTGACTTAACTCGTTCATCAGATCTGTGACGTTGCAAAATTGTCTTTGACACCTGTACTAAACCCCAAGTGCATCTGGTCCTGATCCAACAGCCTCGATCGTATCATGCCAGTGTGAGATACGCATCGCTGATTTACTATACCTGAGACAGAATCAGCCAGATGGTCTGAAATTAGTGAGGTCCGTCAATAATGACAAAAACATTCAAAACACGTTCATCAAGTACCAGCTGGCAACTGACAATTTACATGTGTACGACCTAGATGTTTGCAACAGGGACAAAGAGAGAGAGAGAGAGAGATAGAGAGGGTGAGAGAGAGGCACATGATAGTAACTATGTATCCGATTTGTTTGCAATACTGTGATCTAGGTATGAATCGTCACTTCTTTTCACAGTGTGTCTAGCAAATGTTACTTGGTGATTTGCGACATAATTTACGACAAGAACAAACAAAAGTTTTGATGAGAGACAATCTTGTTTTATATGAATATTCCCGCCGCACATAGACGGCCGCGTTACCCCAGGTGTGCGCAAATTTAACACAAAGTTTTTTTAATGCAAGCAGATACTTTGCTTATTCTTTTTGTGAATTGGTGGGATATATAATGTTTGTGCTAATGTTTGTCGCACTTACAAGATCTTAGATTGTGTTCGTTTTATTTGTTTATTTAAGCCTATATGATTTTGAAGCTGATCAGAAAATTTATCGGCGCAGAGCGTTTACTGACCATGGCTGCCGATTTGAATGCAGGACTTGAGACCTGCATGTATATTTCATCTTGATCCATATAAGGAGATTTAAATTTTTGCGACGTTGTATTTCGATTTTGAGTTTTACTGAATCGTACGTGGAATTTCATGGCATCCCAGGTTACCATGGGAGGCCTGCAAGACATCAGCCTATGTGTATGGTTATACGAGTCCGGTTTTCAGTTTGGTGCCAATCACAAGCGACTAGTCCTTCGTTCAGCCGTCGTCTATTAGAGAATTTCCGTGTTCATAATCTAAAGATCAAATTCGTATAACAGCATCAGCAACAAATCGAAAAAAAATATGGTATACCGAAGCATAGACTAGTTTCCGGTACGGGAAAAGCGGCCAACGGTTTTCACTGATGCCGGACAGACAATGTAATGTCAGTCACGCTTTATGTGTGATTGTTCATTTGGGCGCCTTGAAGATATTGAAGTACATGAGGTTCATACGGACACTATTCCCGGAATTTTAAACTTTCATGTGAACAAGATCTTGCGGCGATCATGCTTATCGTTCAATGTCAATATGCGGCATGATACCTGTTGGAAGAAACTGGCCATACTGCTAACGCCAGCGGAAGCCCAGCTAAATCTATAACACTATGCAGCTATTTCTCGGATTTCCATATTAGTCAGCAAGAAAGTAGCCTAGGCCTTTGCTAAGTTATATCTTCCTTTGGCACCTGCTTTCAGTTTGGAGCTAATACTTTCAAGTGAAACAATTCCTTCTGACGATTAATTTTAGCGTCTAATGTGAATTTGCAGCGAGGTAGCGAGGAAACTGGCTAATAGCGATATTAGCTTGCTTTCCTCTGAAAGCCTGGCTGAGTCTAAACCACACTCAAGCGTGACATGTAAATAAATGAGGTGTTCCTTTCCTTTCTTTTCCTTTCCATGGTCATCGGACCAATCATGTCAACTAGACCACGGATTTCAAGTTCATCGAGGGATAAAAAAAAGACGATTTTTCTACATCCAGAGGGAAAAGTGAATCATTTATTGTCCAGAACATTACTGGTGATCGATAAAATACTAGTTAGATGCAGGAGTTTGATCGCTCTATTCCCAGCGATCAAACGTCGTCTGATTAAGTAGTTGATGTTTCAATTGAGATTTTATATTATTGTATGGCACAAGGAATCGACTGTGAAAGTCCATCCTGCTTTATCAGTATCCGTATTTTTGCATTATGATCCATGACCATCGCACTTGGAAGAACACTAATTATTATCAAAGGACACTTGGAAGAACACTAGTTATCATCAAAAGGACACTTCTTCGAGGATATTCACTGTATTATCTTTTTCCATCGTGACTTTGTCCGACGAATATTATTACAGTACAAGTTATTAATGATGTTAATATGAAGAGTCACAATGAAAGCGTGACAGATGAATAGAAAACGACTTGGAACTTCATCTAGACTAACGATTAATTAGTACGGATTTGAAGATAGAAACATTATTATGTCTTACCGTCATCTTAGAAAAATGCTGAACGCTCCTCTCTTGCAATAAAGTAACTTTCGTTTATATCTATTTTTATTTTATTTTTGGGGTTTGGTACCAATGATAGCTTATGGAAATGGCCTTTTGATAATGGACCCCAGAATTATTTATTGAGGGTGGCTGGCTGGCTCATTGATCTTCATTGACCAATCAAAAATTGTCCCTAACATTAATAGTAATCTTGCCGGAGACAAATTCGCCCCAGGACAGATGTTCATATTACAGCTCAACTGTTAATATTAGCTTGGAGACTCATCTTATTCCGCTCAATGGCTTCTCGTCTTTGGAAGTTTAACCTCTTCATTATCCAGGAAAAATCGTGGAAAAAATTCCAATTTGTTTGATTGAAACGGTTGAAATCGCTAACCTAGAGATACGTGGCGCATTTACTACACTCACTCTATCTGACAGTAACATCTTTTATATATTATGTAAGGTTAGTTTTCAGGTCAACTCGAAATGACAAGTAAATCTTTTCTCCCGAGACTATAATCCTTCACAAACTTGAAAGATTATCGCCTACGGGTACGTGAGCTAGATAAAATTAGATTTACTGAATGAGGAAATTTGAGTTATAATTCTGGGTATTACCAAAAACAAAATGTCGAATTAAGCCGTCGTACAAAATAAAAATGTAATAAAGTTTGTATCTTATCTTACGCCCACTGTGTGTTGTCAGTAGTATACAATGCGTATTTAAGGCAACATTGACCTTTGACCTCAAAAATTTGCATATCGTGACCTTTGACAGCCAATCAGAAGCGAGAATTTTGACCTCGTCTGACTGCATGCATGTACTGACTTGTGTCTGGGGTTTTTCCATCACGGTTGTGCGCAGGTATGACGTCACTTCCGGAGGATGTATTCCTTCACGGTGATGCGGTCATGTCTGGCGGTGATGCGGTCTGTCTCCGCGGAGAAAAAGTAGTCCCCAAACTTCAAATACGCTGCATGGTCCGATTGGGTCGTATGAGGTATCAATGTGAAGCATTCGTGAAAGCGCATCCACTGGGATGGGTTTGAGGTGGAACTGGCGTCATTCTGCGCATGCGCAGTGGACAAAGTGTATGAAAATAGACGTGTTGGGGTCTAGGTGGGCCACTATTGGTCCTATGGAATCGTATGAGATATCAGTGTGAAACATTCGTGAAGGAGCATCCGAGGGCATAGGTGTGACGTGGAACTGACGTAATTCTGCGCATGCTCAGTAGACAAAGTGTATGGAAATAGACGTTTTGGGGTCTAGGTGGGCCACTATTGGTCCTATGGAGTCGTATGAGGTATCACTGTGAAGCATTCGTGAAGGAGCATCCGAGGGGATGCGTGTGACGCGAAACTGACGTCATTCTGCGCAGGCGCAGTGGACAAAGTGTATGGAAATAGACGTGTTGGGGTCTAGGTGGGCCATTATTGGTCCGATGGGGTATCAATGTAAAGCAGTCGTGAGGGAGCCCTGGACTAGTGGCATCAGACTACAATTAATTACTTCCGGGTCAGTAGCCACGACCTACATTGTTTAGAAATTTGAGAGCAGATCTTTATGGATTTTATGAGCTGCGATTTTTCAGCATTTCTGATACATTTGATATTTCAACTTGCAGATGAGTCTTCAAACTGTACTTCCTGGTGTTGATTTGGGCCACTTTGGAAAAAGCATGGTGGATGAAGACATGATCAGTGAAGGGTGAGAAGGCTCCCTGTTTACAAATTGAATGACATTCTGTAGCACCAATCAGCTGTCAGTGGCGGTAATTTGAAATTTCCATGGTCAACATCTGTCAAGACTTCCACTGGTAATGTCCCACAAGGTAAATATTGACATGCCAGGTGGATTTATGCATTGTGAATTTTCTGGATTTTTGCCGATTTTTAACGCTAATACATAACAAGTAACGAAATTAATAGTAGGCTGATGCCTATCACCCGACATTTTCACATTTGACCAGAGAACTTTAAATCGTCACTGTGGCTACAGTTTTTACTGGATCAGCCCAATTTTTTCCATGATGACTCATGAACTAAGTTCAAATATTAGGGTTGTTTGAAATTTATGTTATTAAATTATTAATAAAATAAAATAAAAATTTTAATTAATTTTAATAAATTTTTTAATTATTAAAATTATTTTTTTTCTTGCTAAATGTGGCTGAAATAAATATCATACTGATAATGCTGGGTAACATCTCTTGTATTGTTATGCCATTTCTGCGACAAAATTGAGACCTTTTGGAGCAAATATAGGCAAAAAATGACTGATTTGTCAGTACTAGGGCCAAATAGTTAATGCCAAATATGACGAAGTTCATTTAACACAGCTGGTAATTATGAGCAACTTTCAAGATACAATAAAATGTAAATGGAAGAAAGCAAATTCACATAGATACAATTACATGCTTTTTTTCAAAATCTCGACCTCAGTTCAAATCTTCAATGCTTCAAATCATTTATGCATTAATTCACTTTATATCAGTCTAAAAACACATGAAATTAATACTAATTATATCACCTGTAAAAACTCAGATGTTTGTTCCACACACAAAGAATTTCCAAAATGCCTTTTGCATTTGTAACTTTAATGAGACAAATAAAATCTGATTAACTGAGTCAACAGTTAATCTGACTGTTGATGGTTTCACATTGTTGTGTGTTTATTGTCCGTCACATTTGCATCATAGCAAATACTTTCTCTTCATTCCATTTCCACTATCTCCAGGATTATAAGTTTATAATTCTCTTTCATATTCATATCAGAGATCTTGTGGGTAGCAAGGAACATGGATTACAGGCACCAAATATTAGCAAGCCCCATACAACCCCCTCCCCCCCCGCCCACACACACATCAATTTCGCACAGTGTGACTCAGAGGTATGGCCTCCAACTCTGTTGGAAGATAGGCCTTTCTCACTGTAAGTTGCCGCTTTAATCATAAGTTGCCGCTTTAATCTTTCACCAAACAGTTAACGTTAAACACTCTATGGTTGTCGGTTATGTTCTATGTATTCCGCAAAAGAAGCAAACAATACCCTAAATTTGTCATTTATTCCGCGTCGGATATACAATCAATTATCCAGGTAAGAGAATATAATTCAAATATATATTCATTAGAGATAAACGAAACGTTTTATTTCAATTGGATTAGGAAAACCTCAGGACATGGACATACCGATTAAACGTTCAATAGTATGGAAGAAAGACGTTTCAGAAAAACAAATCTTTGTCGGGATTCCATTTTGGGCCGCGATATGAGTATACGACAAGTGGTCCCAAAATTTGGTGCCCGCACAACACTCCGATCGTCTGAGAAGCTACGAAACGGCCAAAGATACGGACATATAGAAACCGGGACCCCCTTCCAGATTACCAATAAATTTCATGTCCATTTTGAAAACCGGGACTTTTCGATCGAAATAGAACGGGGAGGAAACCGGAAGGCGTCACCACGGACTGGTGTATCGTTTGTTCCTACACGTACATATATCTATTAATATAATAGACTCTCTATATAATACAAATTCAGATAATAATAAATAATGCGATCGGGGATTGGCAAGGAGATAGCATTTAGCCATTTAGGACGAACCGAATAACCAGTGTCTGATGCGATGGTATCGGCTCAAACCGGGGCAAAAACCTGTGCATTACTTTCTTTTGTCTTCTAATTATGCAGCTGAACTTCAACATCTAGTTACATGTAAAAGTAATTTACTGCCTCTCCAAACGTCAGAGAATTCGGCATTGAATTAACGGATTCTTTTCTCAGTGCCCACGGAGATTGCGTTATCAGGTTGGATAATGCGAACATCACGTGATTATATTATTGCGCCTTCGTTTTCCAGCGAACGATCGAACGATGACAAACAAAGAAGGAAAAAAACGCAATGGTTTTCTGTAAAACGAACGACTTCGTTCACTGGCGAACGAACCAATGCGTTGAATGGTTTTTTCAATGGTTTTCCACGAAAATCAAAACGATGGGTGTAGAACGACTTGGGTTTTTTTCAGAGATTTAAACGAACGAAGCAAAAACGTTAATTGGGAACGCTACCTAATTGATATTTGAAAACGTCACATAACTCGAGTAACTATTTTCAACGTTTTATTGATATTTCTTTCAGTTCGATTTCGGAGAGCATTGTATGCGGATTTCTAGAAAGGTAGCGGCGCCCATGAGAATTTGCGTTTATCCAATATATGCTGGTCAACAATATGGTTCCATACCGTTCAGGCGATAACAAGTAGACTTTTATCAATGTAAGCGTCTTATCTGTGTCTGTGTGCTGTCCTCGGTATTTTATAGGGTGGATGGCCGGTGTCTGGTTCCATGTTGCTTCAAATGTTTGCTTCTTTGAAGCAACGAGAACGCAAATTTGCTGGGTGGAGCCTAGTTGGATCGTCACGATATGACGTTAAATCATATTCACTCACTCCTGCTTCTCCTTGTTATGCTATGGGTGTTCAACCCGTCTGGAGACATGAGGATTATTTAGTTCATGCTAACCTACAGTAACTCTGAGATCTTTTCAAATTGTCAGAATTAGGATGTCGGTGGGAACACTGTTTTTTCCTACATTTCCCTGATCTTGTCAGTCATCGTTGAACCATGTTTTTTCTAAATATGTGCAACTCCTAAGGATGTAGGTTTGGTCAGGTTACCAATTTCAATCAGCAGACCTGAGAATACCTTTATAGGATCTGGAATATCAGTGAAAGAGTCTAGTTTTTGTGTTTATAGTTCTTGTGAATAAAGCTTTTCAAAAACTAGGCATTCGTCTTTCTTAACTCTACCAGGGCTGGAGAGGTGGCAGACATTTTAATCGGTAGCCCTTTCTTGATCTTCCAAGGCGTAAGAAAGACAGAGTGTGCAATGGCGAAGTTTAAATTTAATTCCGTTGTGACTTAACTCGTTCATCAGATCTGTGACGTTGCAAAATTGTCTTTGACACCTGTACTAAACCCCAAGTGCATCTGGTCCTGATCCAACAGCCTCGATCGTATCATGCCAGTGTGAGATACGCATCGCTGATTTACTATACCTGAGACAGAATCAGCCAGATGGTCTGAAATTAGTGAGGTCCGTCAATAATGACAAAAACATTCAAATCACGTTCATCAAGTACCAGCTGGCAACTGACAATTTGCATGTGTACGACCTAGATGTTTGCAACAGGGACAAAGAGAGAGAGAGAGAGAGAGATAGAGAGGGTGAGAGAGAGGCACATGATAGTAACTATGTATCCGATTTGTTTGCAATACTGTGATCTAGGTATGAATCGTCACTTCTTTTCACAGTGTGTCTAGCAAATGTTACTTGGTGATTTGCGACATAATTTACGACAAGAACAAACAAAAGTTTTGATGAGAGACAATCTTGTTTTATATGAATATTCCCGCCGCACATAGACGGCCGCGTTACCCCAGGTGTGCGCAAATTTAACACAAAGTTGTTTTAATGCAAGCAGATACTTTGCTTTACTTTTTGTGAATTGGTGGGATATATAATGTTTGTCCTAATGTTTGTCGCACTACCATGGCTGCCGATTTGAATGCAGGACTTGAGACCAGCATGTATATTTCATCTTGATCCATATAAGGAGATTTAAATTTTTGCGACGTTGTATTTCGATTTTGAGTTTTACTGAATCGTACGTGGAATTTCATGGCATCCCAGGTTACCATGGGAGGCCTGCAAGACATCAGCCAATGTGTATGGTTATACGAGTCCGGTTTTCAGTTTGGTGCCAATCACAAGCGACTAGTCCTTCGTTCAGCCGTCGTCTATTAGAGAATTTCCGTGTTCATAATCTAAAGATCAAATTCGTATAACAGCATCAGCAACAAATCGAAAAAAAATATGGTATACCGAAGCATAGACTAGTTTCCGGTACGGGAAAAGCGGCCAACGGTGTTCACTGATGCCGGACAGACAATGTAATGTCAGTCACGCTTTATGTGTGATTGTTCATTTGGGCGCCTTGAAGATATTGAAGTACATGAGGTTCATACGGACACTATTCCCGGAATTTTAAACTTTCATGTGAACAAGATCTTGCGGCGATCATGCTTATCGTTCAATGTCAATATGCGGCATGATACCTGTTGGAAGAAACTGGCCATACTGCTAACGCCAGCGGAAGCCCAGCTAAATCTATAACACTATGCAGCTATTTCTCGGATTTCCATATTAGTCTGCAAGAAAGTAGCCTAGGCCTTTGCTAAGTTATATCTTCCTTTGGCACCTGCTTTCAGTTTGGAGCTAATACTTTCAAGTGAAACAATTCCTTCTGACGATTAATTTTAGCGTCTAATGTGAATTTGCAGCGAGGTAGCGAGGAAACTGGCTAATAGCGATATTAGCTTGCTTTCCTCTGAAAGACATGTAAATAAATGAGGTTTTCCTTTCCTTTCTTTTCCTTTCCATGGTCATCGGACCAATCATGTCAACTAGACCACGGATTTCAAGTTCATCGAGGGATAAAAAAAAAGACGATTTTTCTACATCCAGAGGGAAAAGTGAATCATTTATTGTCCAGAACATGACTGGTGATCGATAAAATACTAGTTAGATGCAGGAGTTTGATCGCTCTATTCCCAGCGATCAAACGTCGTCTGATTAAGTAGTTGATGTTTCAATTGAGATTTTATATTATTGTATGGCACAAGGAATCGACTGTGAAAGTCCATCCTGCTTTATCAGTATCCGTATTTTTGCATTATGATCCATGACCATCGCACTTGGAAGAACACTAATTATTATCAAAGGACACTTGGAAGAACACTAGTTATCATCAAAAGGACACTTCTTCGAGGATATTCACTGTATTATCTTTTTCCATCGTGACTTTGTCCGACGAATATTATTACAGTACAAGTTATTAATGATGTTAATATGAAGAGTCACAATGAAAGCGTGACAGATGAATAGAAAACGACTTGGAACTTCATCTAGACTAACGATTAATTAGTACGGATTTGAAGATAGAAACATTATTATGTCTTACCGTCATCTTAGAAAAATGCTGAACGCTCCTCTCTTGCAATAAAGTAACTTTCGTTTATATCTATTTTTATTTTATTTTTGGGGTTTGGTACCAATGATAGCTTATGGAAATGGCCTTTTGATAATGGACCCCAGAATTATTTATTGAGGGTGGCTGGCTAGTGAGTGTCGTGTCCGATGCTTGCATTCCTTAAAAAGCGAAACATTTACTTCCTCATTGATCTTCATTGACCAATCAAAAATTGTCCCTAACATTAATAGTAATCTTGCCGGAGACAAATTCGCCCCAGGACAGATGTTCATATTACAGCTCAACTGTTAACATTAGCTTGGAGACTCATCTTATTCCGCTCGATGGCTTCTCGTCTTTGGAAGTTTAACCTCTTCATTATCCAGGAAAAATCGTGGAAAAAATTCCAATTTGTTTGATTGAAATGGTTGGAATCGCTAACCTGGAGATACGTGGCGCATTTACTAGACTCACTCTATCTGACAGTAACATCTTTTATATATTATGTAAGGTTAGTTTTCAGGTCAACTCGAAATGACAAGTAAATCTTTTCTCCCGAGACTATAATCCTTCACAAACTTGAAAGATTATCGCCTACGGGTACGTGAGCTAGATAAAATTAGATTTACTGAATGAGGAAATTTGAGTTATAATTCTGGGTATTACCAAAAACAAAATGTCGAATTAAGCCGTCGTACAAAATAAAAATGTAATAAAGTTTGTATCTTATCTTACGCCCACTGTGTGTTGTCAGTAGTATACAATGCGTATTTAAGGCAACATTGACCTTTGACCTCAAAAATTTGCATATCGTGACCTTTGACAGCCAATCAGAAGCGAGAATTTTGACCTCGTCTGACTGCATGCATGTACTGACTTGTGTCTGGGGTTTTTCCATCACGGTTGTGCGCAGGTATGACGTCACTTCCGGAGGATGTATTCCTTCACGGTGATGCGGTCATGTCTGGCGGTGATGCGGTCTGTCTCCGCGGAGAAAAAGTAGTCCCCAAACTTCAAATACGCTGCATGGTCCGATTGGGTCGTATGAGGTATCAATGTGAAGCATTCGTGAAAGCGCATCCACTGGGATGGGTTTGAGGTGGAACTGGCGTCATTCTGCGCATGCGCAGTGGACAAAGTGTATGAAAATAGACGTGTTGGGGTCTAGGTGGGCCACTATTGGTCCTATGGAATCGTATGAGATATCAGTGTGAAACATTCGTGAAGGAGCATCCGAGGGCATAGGTGTGACGTGGAACTGACGTAATTCTGCGCATGCTCAGTAGACAAAGTGTATGGAAATAGACGTTTTGGGGTCTAGGTGGGCCACTATTGGTCCTATGGAGTCGTATGAGGTATCACTGTGAAGCATTCGTGAAGGAGCATCCGAGGGGATGCGTGTGACGCGAAACTGACGTCATTCTGCGCAGGCGCAGTGGACAAAGTGTATGGAAATAGACGTGTTGGGGTCTAGGTGGGCCATTATTGGTCCGATGGGGTCGATTGAGGTATCAATGTAAAGCAGTCGTGAGGGAGCCTCTCCCTGGACTAGTGGCATCAGACTACAATTAATTACTTCCGGGTCAGTAGCCACGACCTACATTGTTTAGAAATTTGAGAGCAGATCTTTATGGATTTTATGAGCTGCGATTTTTCAGCATTTCTGATACATTTGATATTTCAACTTGCAGATGAGTCTTCAAACTGTACTTCCTGGTGTTGATTTGGGCCACTTTGGAAAAAGCATGGTGGATGAAGACATGATCAGTGAAGGGTGAGAAGGCTCCCTGTTTACAAATTGAATGACATTCTGTAGCACCAATCAGCTGTCAGTGGCGGTAATTTGAAATTTCCATGGTCAACATCTGTCAAGACTTCCACTGGTAATGTCCCACAAGGTAAATATTGACATGCCAGGTGGATTTATGCATTGTGAATTTTCTGGATTTTTGCCGATTTTTAACGCTAATACATAACAAGTAACGAAATTAATAATAGGCTGATGCCTATCACCCGACATTTTCACATTTGACCAGAGAACTTTAAATCGTCACTGTGGCTACAGTTTTTACTGGATCAGCCCAATTTTTTCCATGATGACTCATGAACTAAGTTCAAATATTAGGGTTGTTTGAAATTTATGTTATTAAATTATTAATAAAATAAAATAAAAATTTTAATTAATTTTAATAAATTTTTTAATTATTAAAATTATTTTTTTTCTTGCTAAATGTGGCTGAAATAAATATCATACTGATAATGCTGGGTAACATCTCTTGTATTGTTATGCCATTTCTGCGACAAAATTGAGACCTTTTGGAGCAAATATAGGCAAAAAATGACTGATTTGTCAGTACTAGGGCCAAATAGTCAATGCCAAATATGACGAGGTTCATTTAACACAGCTGGTAATTATGAGCAACTTTCAAGATACAATAAAATGTAAATGGAAGAAAGCAAATTCACATAGATACAATTACATGCTTTTTTTCAAAATCTCGACCTCAGTTCAAATCTTCAATGCTTCAAATCATTTATGCATTAATTCACTTTATATCAGTCTAAAACCACATGAAATTAATACTAATTATATCACCTGTAAAAACTCAGATGTTTGTTCCACACACAAAGAATTTCCAAAATGCCTTTTGCATTTGTAACTTTAATGAGACAAATAAAATCTGATTAACTGAGTCAACAGTTAATCTGACTGTTGATGGTTTCACATTGTTGTGTGTTTATTGTCCGTCACATTTGCATCATAGCAAATACTTTCTCTTCATTCCATTTCCACTATCTCCAGGATTATAAGTTTATAATTCTCTTTCATATTCATATCAGAGATCTTGTGGGTAGCAAGGAACATGGATTACAGGCACCAAATATTAGCAAGCCCCATACAACCCCCTCCCCCCCCCCGCCCACACACACATCAATTTCGCACCGTGTGACTCAGAGGTATGGCCTCCAACTCTGTTGGAAGATAGGCCTTTCTCACTGTAAGTTGCCGCTTTAATCATAAGTTGCCGCTTTAATCTTTCACCAAACAGTTAACGTTAAACACTCTATGGTTGTCGGTTATGTTCTATGTATTCCGCAAAAGAAGCAAACAATACCCTAAATTTGTCATTTATTCCGCGTCGGATATACAATCAATTATCCAGGTAAGAGAATATAATTCAAATATATATTCATTAGAGATAAACGAAACGTTTTATTTCAATTGGATTAGGAAAACCTCAGGACATGGACATACCGATTAAACGTTCAATAGTATGGAAGAAAGACGTTTCAGAAAAACAAATCTTTGTCGGGATTCCATTTTGGGCCGCGATATGAGTATACGACAAGTGGTCCCAAAATTTGGTGCCCGCACAACACTCCGATCGTCTGAGAAGCTACGAAACGACCAAAGATACGGACATATAGAAACCGGGACCCCCTTCCAGATTACCAATAAATTTCATGTCCATTTTGAAAACCGGGACTTTTCGATCGAAATAGAACGGGGAGGAAACCGGAAGGCGTCACCACGGACTGGTGTATCGTTTGTTCCTACACGTACATATATCTATTAATATAATAGACTCTCTATATAATACAAATTCAGATAATAATAAATAATGCGATCGGGGATTGGCAAGGAGATAGCATTTAGCCATTTAGGACGAACCGAATAACCAGTGTCTGATGCGATGGTATCGGCTCAAACCGGGGCAAAAACCTGTGCATTACTTTCTTTTGTCTTCTAATTATGCAGCTGAACTTCAACATCTAGTTACATGTAAAAGTAATTTACTGCCTCTCCAAACGTCAGAGAATTCGGCATTGAATTAACGGATTCTTTTCTCAGTGCCCACGGAGATTGCGTTATCAGGTTGGATAATGCGAACATCACGTGATTGTATTATTGCGCCTTCGTTTTCCAGCGAACGATCGAACGATGACAAACAAAGAAGGAAAAAAACGCAATGGTTTTCTGTAAAACGAACGACTTCGTTCACTGGCGAACGAACCAATGCGTTGAATGGTTTTTTCAATGGTTTTCCACGAAAATCAAAACGATGGGTGTAGAACGACTTGGGGTTTTTTCAGAGATTTAAACGAACGAAGCAAAAACGTTAATTGGGAACGCTACCTAATTGATATTTGAAAACGTCACATAACTCGAGTAACTATTTTCAACGTTTTATTGATATTTCTTTCAGTTCGATTTCGGAGAGCATTGTATGCGGATTTCTAGAAAGGTAGCGGCGCCCATGAGAATTTGCGTTTATCCAATATATGCTGGTCAACAATATGGTTCCATACCGTTCAGGCGATAACAAGTAGACTTTTATCAATGTAAGCGTCTTATCTGTGTCTGTGTGCTGTCCTCGGTATTTTATAGGGTGGATGGCCGGTGTCTGGTTCCATGTTGCTTCAAATGTTTGCTTCTTTGAAGCAACGAGAACGCAAATTTGCTGGGTGGAGCCTAGTTGGATCGTCACGATATGACGTTAAATCATATTCACTCACTCCTGCTTCTCCTGGTTATGCTATGGGTGTTCAACCCGTCTGGAGACATGAGGATTATTTAGTTCATGCTAACCTACAGTAACTCTGAGATCTTTTCAAATTGTCAGAATTAGGATGTCGGTGGGAACACTGTTTTTTCCTACATTTCCCTGATCTTGTCAGTCATCGTTGAACCATGTTTTTTCTAAATATGTGCAACTCCTAAGGATGTAGGTTTGGTCAGGTTACCAATTTCAATCAGCAGACCTGATAATACCTTTATAGGATCTGGAATATCAGTGAAAGAGTCTAGTTTTTGTGTTTATAGTTCTTGTGAATAAAGCTTTTCAAAAACTAGGCATTCGTCTTTCTTAACCCTACCAGGCCTGGAGAGGTGGCAGACATTTTAATCGGTAGCCCTTTCTTGATCTTCCAAGGCGTAAGAAAGACAGAGTGTGCAATGGCGAAGTTTAAATTTAATTCCGTTGTGACTTAACTCGTTCATCAGATCTGTGACGTTGCAAAATTGTCTTTGACACCTGTACTAAACCCCAAGTGCATCTGGTCCTGATCCAACAGCCTCGATCGTATCATGCCAGTGTGAGATACGCATCGCTGATTTACTATACCTGAGACAGAATCAGCCAGATGGTCTGAAATTAGTTAGGTCCGTCAATAATGACAAAAACATTCAAAACACGTTCATCAAGTACCAGCTGGCAACTGACAATTTGCATGTGTACGACCTAGATGTTTGCAACAGGGACAAAGAGAGAGAGAGAGAGAGATAGAGAGGGTGAGAGAGAGGCACATGATAGTAACTATGTATCCGATTTGTTTGCAATACTGTGATCTAGGTATGAATCGTCACTTCTTTTCACAGTGTGTCTAGCAAATGTTACTTGGTGATTTGCGACATAATTTACGACAAGAACAAACAAAAGTTTTGATGAGAGACAATCTTGTTTTATATGAATATTCCCGCCGCACATAGACGGCCGCGTTACCCCAGGTGTGCGCAAATTTAACACAAAGTTGTTTTAATGCAAGCAGATACTTTGCTTATTCTTTTTGTGAATTGGTGGGATATATAATGTTTGTCCTAATGTTTGTCGCACTACCATGGCTGCCGATTTGAATGCAGGACTTGAGACCAGCATGTATATTTCATCTTGATCCATATAAGGAGATTTAAATTTTTGCGACGTTGTATTTCGATTTTGAGTTTTACTGAATCGTACGTGGAATTTCATGGCATCCCAGGTTACCATGGGAGGCCTGCAAGACATCAGCCAATGTGTATGGTTATACGAGTCCGGTTTTCAGTTTGGTGCCAGTCACAAGCGACTAGTCCTTCGTTCAGCCGTCGTCTATTAGAGAATTTCCGTGTTCATAATCTAAAGATCAAATTCGTATAACAGCATCAGCAACAAATCGAAAAAAAATATGGTATACCGAAGCATAGACTAGTTTCCGGTACGGGAAAAGCGGCCAACGGTGTTCACTGATGCCGGACAGACAATGTAATGTCAGTCACGCTTTATGTGTGATTGTTCATTTGGGCGCCTTGAAGATATTGAAGTACATGAGGTTCATACGGACACTATTCCCGGAATTTTAAACTTTCATGTGAACAAGATCTTGCGGCGATCATGCTTATCGTTCAATGTCAATATGCGGCATGATACCTGTTGGAAGAAACTGGCCATACTGCTAACGCCAGCGGAAGCCCAGCTAAATCTATAACACTATGCAGCTATTTCTCGGATTTCCATATTAGTCTGCAAGAAAGTAGCCTAGGCCTTTGCTAAGTTATATCTTCCTTTGGCACCTGCTTTCAGTTTGGAGCTAATACTTTCAAGTGAAACAATTCCTTCTGACGATTAATTTTAGCGTCTAATGTGAATTTGCAGCGAGGTAGCGAGGAAACTGGCTAATAGCGATATTAGCTTGCTTTCCTCTGAAAGACATGTAAATAAATGAGGTTTTCCTTTCCTTTCTTTTCCTTTCCATGGTCATCGGACCAATCATGTCAAGTAGACCACGGATTTCAAGTTCATCGAGGGATAAAAAAAAAGACGATTTTTCTACATCCAGAGGGAAAAGTGAATCATTTATTGTCCAGAACATGACTGGTGATCGATAAAATACTAGTTAGATGCAGGAGTTTGATCGCTCTATTCCCAGCGATCAAACGTCGTCTGATTAAGTAGTTGATGTTTCAATTGAGATTTTATATTATTGTATGGCACAAGGAATCGACTGTGAAAGTCCATCCTGCTTTATCAGTATCCGTATTTTTGCATTATGATCCATGACCATCGCACTTGGAAGAACACTAATTATTATCAAAGGACACTTGGAAGAACACTAGTTATCATCAAAAGGACACTTCTTCGAGGATATTCACTGTATTATCTTTTTCCATCGTGACTTTGTCCGACGAATATTATTACAGTACAAGTTATTAATGATGTTAATATGAAGAGTCACAATGAAAGCGTGACAGATGAATAGAAAACGACTTGGAACTTCATCTAGACTAACGATTAATTAGTACGGATTTGAAGATAGAAACATTATTATGTCTTACCGTCATCTTAGAAAAATGCTGAACGCTCCTCTCTTGCAATAAAGTAACTTTCGTTTATATCTATTTTTATTTTATTTTTGGGGTTTGGTACCAATGATAGCTTATGGAAATGGCCTTTTGATAATGGACCCCAGAATTATTTATTGAGGGTGGCTGGCTAGTGAGTGTCGTGTCCGATGCTTGCATTCCTTAAAAAGCGAAACATTTACTTCCTCATTGATCTTCATTGACCAATCAAAAATTGTCCCTAACATTAATAGTAATCTTGCCGGAGACAAATTCGCCCCAGGACAGATGTTCATATTACAGCTCAACTGTTAATATTAGCTTGGAGACTCATCTTATTCCGCTCAATGGCTTCTCGTCTTTGGAAGTTTAACCTCTTCATTATCCAGGAAAAATCGTGGAAAAAATTCCAATTTGTTTGATTGAAACGGTTGGAATCGCTAACCTGGAGATACGTGGCGCATTTACTAGACTCACTCTATCTGACAGTAACATCTTTTATATATTATGTAAGGTTAGTTTTCAGGTCAACTCGAAATGACAAGTAAATCTTTTCTCCCGAGACTATAATCCTTCACAAACTTGAAAGATTATCGCCTACGGGTACGTGAGCTAGATAAAATTAGATTTACTGAATGAGGAAATTTGAGTTATAATTCTGGGTATTACCAAAAACAAAATGTCGAATTAAGCCGTCGTACAAAATAAAAATGTAATAAAGTTTGTATCTTATCTTACGCCCACTTTGTGTTGTCAGTAGTATACAATGCGTATTTAAGGCAACATTGACCTTTGACCTCAAAAATTTGCATATCGTGACCTTTGACAGCCAATCAGAAGCGAGAATTTTGACCTCGTCTGACTGCATGCATGTACTGACTTGTGTCTGGGGTTTTTCCATCACGGTTGTGCGCAGGTATGACGTCACTTCCGGAAGATGTATTCCTTCACGGTGATGCGGTCATGTCTGGCGGTGATGCGGTCTGTCTCAGCGGAGAAAAAGTAGTCCCCAAACTTCAAATACGCTGCATGGTCCGATTGGGTCGTATGAGGTATCAATGTGAAGCATTCGTGAAAGCGCATCCACTGGGATGGGTTTGAGGTGGAACTGGCGTCATTCTGCGCATGCGCAGTAGACAAAGTGTATGAAAATAGAAGTGTTGGGGTCTAGGTGGGCCACTATTGGTCCTATGGAATCGTATGAGATATCAGTGTGAAGCATTCGTGAAGGAGCATCCGAGGGCATAGGTGTGACGTGGAACTGATGTAATTCTGCGCATGCTCAGTAGACAAAGTGTATGGAAATAGACGTTTTGGGGTCTAGGTGGGCCACTATTGGTCCTATGGAGTCGTATGAGGTATCACTGTGAAGCATTCGTGAAGGAGCATCCGAGGGGATGCGTGTGACGCAAAACTGACGTCATTCTGCGCAGGCGCAGTTGAAAAAGTGTATGGAAATAGACGTTTTGGGGTCTAGGTGGGCCATTATTGGTCCGATGGGGTCGAATGAGGTATCAATGTAAAGCAGTCGTGAGGGAGCCTCTCCCTGGACTAGTGGCATCAGACTACAATTAATTACTTCCGGGTCAGTAGCCACGACCTACATTGTTTAGAAATTTGAGAGCAGATCTTTATGGATTTTATGAGCTGCGATTTTTCAGCATTTCTGATACATTTGATATTTCAACTTGCAGATGAGTCTTCAAACTGTACTTCCTGGTGTTGATTTGGGCCACTTTGGAAAAAGCATGGTGGATGAAGACATGATCAGTGAAGGGTGAGAAGGCTCCCTGTTTACAAATTGAATGACATTCTGTAGCACCAATCAGCTGTCAGTGGCGGTAATTTGAAATTTCCATGATCAACATCTGTCAAGACTTCCACTGGTAATGTCCCACAAGGTAAATATTGACATGCCAGGTGGATTTATGCATTGTGAATTTTCTGGATTTTTGCCGATTTTTAACGCTAATACATAACAAGTAACGAAATTAATAGTAGGCTGATGCCTATCACCCGACATTTTCACATTTGACCAGAGAACTTTAAATCGTCACTGTGGCTACAGCTTTTACTGGATCAGCCCAATTTTTTCCATGATGACTCATGAACTAAGTTCAAATATTAGGGTTGTTTGAAATTTATGTTATTAAATTATTAATAAAATAAAATAAAAATTTTAATTAATTTTAATTAATTTTTTAATTATTAAAATTATTTTTTTTCTTGCTAAATGTGGCTGAAATAAATATCATACTGATAATGCTGGGTAACATCTCTTGTATTGTTATGCCATTTCTGCGACAAAATTGAGACCTTTTGGAGCAAATATAGGCAAAAAATGACTGATTTGTCAGTACTAGGGCCAAATAGTCAATGCCAAATATGACGAGGTTCATTTAACACAGCTGGTAATCATGAGCAAATTAACTTTCAAGATACAATAAAATGTAAATGGAAGAAAGCAAATTCACATAGATACAATTACATGCTTTTTTTCAAAATCTCGACCTCAGTTCAAATTTTCAATGCTTCAAATCATTTATGCATTAATTCACTTTATATCAGTCTAAAACCACATGAAATTAATACTAATTATATCACCTGTAAAAACTCAGATGTTTGTTCCACACACAAAGAATTTCCAAAATGCCTTTTGCATTTGTAACTTTAATGAGACAAATAAAATCTGATTAACTGAGTCAACAGTTAATCTGACTGTTGATGGTTTCACATTGTTGTGTGTTTATTGTCCGTCACATTTGCATCATAGCAAATACTTTCTCTTCATTCCATTTCCACTATCTCCAGGATTATAAGTTTGTAATTCTCTTTCATATTCATATCAGAGATCTTGTGGGTAGCAAGGAACATGGATTACAGGCACCAAATATTAGCAAGCCCCATACAACCCCCTCCCCCCCCACACACACATCAATTTCGCACAGTGTGACTCAGAGGTATGGCCTCCAATTCTGTTGGAAGATAGGCCTTTCTCACTGTAAGTTGCCGCTTTAATCGTAAGTTGCCGCTTTAATCTTTCACCAAACAGTTAACAGTTTAAGTGAGGCAACTTCCAGCTGTCCTCATCTTTCATGGTTGTTAATGTAGCAGAGATCAGCAAATGACCATCAGATATGTTGTCATTGAATTTTATTCCTTTTTTCTTCTATGTTGTGTTTTGACAAGTGTTGCCTGTTTGCAGACATTGCATTCATGGACTTGAAATCTGACACAGAATATATTCCTCAATGTTATTTAGGAGTTTTCTCAGTAATAATAACTGTTTACAAGTAATATGTGCATCTTTCTAATTACTGCCAGCAAGATCTTGATGAGATGTAGATCCATCCAATTGAACTGACATATATTCTCTATATGGGAGTTGTGTATACCATAAACACCTCTGTGTTATATTTTGGTATGTGTTGTGTACACATTTGTGTATATTGCTGTCACTTATTACAGGATTAAACATGTCTTTGATCTTTGTATCAACATCAAATTTTAATCCCATTTGATAGATTACTGGGATGACCCACTGATTACATGGAGAAGTTAACCACTGCCATGAAGGAAATTTTTACCAAATGTAGCCTAAATGAGCAGCTTGAAAACAAATTTTGTTTTGACACATTTTGAATTTAAGTTTTCTTTATTTTTAAACTTTAATTTGAATAATTTCATAAAAAATGAATTAAAATAATAAAAAAATAATTAAAAATAGTGTTTAACATATCTAGTTAATGCTTTATACTTCTTTTTATAGGCAGAAGGATGGTCGACTTGGTGCTTTTTACCAGATGGAAAAATATGTACAGGTTAGTGAGGTATTGTACTTTTTACTTGTACCTCAGTCTTAAGGCATATGGGGCAAATCGAGGGGAAATATAAAGGGGGTACCCTTGGTATATAGGCTGTAAAATCTATATCTGTGCATAGTTTTATCTGTGCCTTCTCAAGACAGTTTGGGGATGGGTATGGTTTGTTCAGACGAGAGCATTCCTTATTTTAACAATGGTTCCATTCCTGACAGGCATCAGACTACAATTAATTACTTCCGGGTCAGTAGCCACGACCTACATTGTTTAGAAATTTGAGAGCAGATCTTTATGGATTTTATGAGCTGCGATTTTTCAGCATTTCTGATACATTTGATATTTCAACTTGCAGATGAGTCTTCAAACTGTACTTCCTGGTGTTGATTTGGGCCACTTTGGAAAAAGCATGGTGGATGAAGACATGATCAGTGAAGGGTGAGAAGGCTCCCTGTTTACAAATTGAATGACATTCTGTAGCACCAATCAGCTGTCAGTGGCGGTAATTTGAAATTTCCATGGTCAACATCTGTCAAGACTTCCACTGGTAATGTCCCACAAGGTAAATATTGACATGCCAGGTGGATTTATGCATTGTGAATTTTCTGGATTTTTGCCGATTTTTAACGCTAATACATAACAAGTAACGAAATTAATAGTAGGCTGATGCCTAGTGTGTCGTCCGTGTTCAACATTCTGCGCATGTGCAGACATGGAATTGTGGGAAAAGTGCATTCGAAGGAACGTTCTGGGATCGACCGGGGCCCCTAATGGTTTGATGGGGTCGAGTGAGGTATCACTGTGAAGCATTCGTGAAGGAGCATCCGGCTCGATGGATGTGACGTAGAACTGACGTCATTCTGCGCATGCGTATGTGTATGTGTATGGAAATAGACATTTTGGGGCCGACATGGGTCACTATTGGTCCGATGGAGTCGTATGAGGTCTTATTTTGAAGCTCTCGTGAAGCAGCATCCGACTGGACTAATGTATCATCCGTGTTCAATAGTCTGCGCATGCGCAGTCTGGTCGTTTTATAGAAAGCAGGCATTTTGGGGGTGCGTGGGGGTGTGTTTGGGTTACTAAACCACTATGGGTCCATGTTTGTGGTTTGGTGGAGTGGGTTCTGCGCAAATGTGTGACGTCACTTCCGGTTTCACTAAAACTACCTTCGAACACAGAAGGGTTCCAATTTTCCCTTAGACGTATGGTCCGGGCTTTCCCCGGCCCGGCCCGACCGCAGCGCGCGCGGGTTATCCGGCCGCACGCCTGAGCGGCATCACCGGAAGTGCGCGGGTGAATTTCGGGCAAAATGTCAAAGGTCACATCCAGGTCAACAGGTCAAAGGTCCCCTTCCGGCAATATTCGGCCCTCTTCGGGACAATAGATAGCCTTTATCCATCCTTCCGAAGCATCCAAGTACAGTGGAGGGTCTCCGACAATATTACCATATATTTATCCATGTTAAATGGCCAGTGGGGAACCCTCAGTTTTCCCCAGAACCGTATTGGCACGAAAAAATACATGAAACCATGGAACTTATAGTAATAAACAGTAAACTGCTTCTGGCAAGTTGTGCAAGTGAACATCTTGGTGGTTGACAGAGTGTCGGATGAAACGGCCAGGCCGCTTCCCTTTTATAGCACGCTTGCTGGTGATCTATTTTTAGGACACTCAGTTCATCTACCTCCAACTCGAGGACCGAGATGTACTGGTGTATGACTGAGCCGCATTGCGCGCGCGCACATGTGTGTGAGTGTGTGTGTGTGTGTGTGTGGGCAGTGGATTTTACATCCGGGACCTTGTCAACATCGGGGCTTCCCAGTGGGTTTTTCCCGTCGTTCCTCCGTCTTCCATCCGGGTACTGTGGTTTTACATCCGGGTCCTCATGACATGACATGAGCTTTAACTTTTAATCTTTTAACCTTTAACATCCGCATGTAAACACACCCATAGCGGTTCCTCCAGCGTGGATGTACTGTGATGGAGGGGATAATAAAAGGATTGACCTGTAATCTTTGTTGTTGTTGTTGCTCTCTTTTTGGACTAACCAATCAGAATAGTACGTATCACGGACTACATCCGTAGAGCTACGTATAGGTGCGCAGTGTGACATGGTCTATAAAACACGTCCCTCTGGATCCCACACCACATTCCTACGGTTATGCGACTCGCATTTTACAGCATGCGACCGTGGTTAATTCACTCACGGATTACCGAGCAGTGGTTCGGTCCGTATTTGCAGATGGTGACGACAACGAGGGGCGACGCCAGATCCTGAAAGAGTTCACAGAAGCCGTCCTCGACAGAATGCACTCGATGGAGAGGTGTGCTATCACTCACCACTACTGGACTATGACAGCCATCCTTGATGCCCGGACTATGGACCACGAGCGCTCACGCCGGAACCAGCGACGGCTCGTTGGCCTAGTAATGGTCTTTGCCCTATTGACCCTGACGCTGTGGCAATGACAACGATAGAAAAAGAACGGCTCTTCAGAGCCTCCACAGATGCGCTTATGTGCAACCGATATATTCGAGGGTCAGTCACGGTGTGCGTCATTTACCGATCGTCATTGCGTCAACCATGTCACCGAGGGACCTGACCATAAATACGAGAGACAGTCAGAGTGTGTGTCATTCACCGTTCGTCATTGGGTGGACCATGTCACCAGTCCTACGAGCCATCCTTCCCCTTTTTTATTTTATTTATTTATTTACTTAATCGATACAAGATCAACAGGTCTGAGACCCGGTAATAGACCAGGTAAAATACTATATACAACATTTAACATAAACAATGACACTGAGATTAAAGGCATAATGCCTAATAATATAATAATATGCTAGTATACACATATAGATAGATACGCGTGTGTTTGAACAAATTATGAACATGGTATAACATCTAAATCTGCTTCTTAAAAGCACATTTCTATAAAAATATGTCAACGTTTGCCTTAAGACTAACGTTATTAAAATAAACACTTGGTAAA
Source organism: Hanleya hanleyi (assembly GCA_036873755.1). NCBI lineage: Eukaryota > Metazoa > Mollusca > Polyplacophora > Lepidopleurida > Hanleyidae > Hanleya > Hanleya hanleyi. Next base: position 18,974 of record JAVTVY010031032.1, on the reverse strand, counting down.
AACATATATGCAATATATATAGATAAGAAAACCATACGTTTAAACAACAAACAAATCTGACTTCCTAAATTTAAACTTTGATGTAAATATGTCTACATTGTCGTAAAACACGTGGCGGTGCATAAAAGTTGACCTGGGATAAAACATAAGAGGTATCAAAACGGCTATTTAAAACAGAGTGTAGAAAAGAAAGATCTAAATACTTCCGTCTATCTTCCAAACTTAAAAGCGGAAAAGATTTACAAACACCTGTATATCCCACGTCAAAGTAATTTGTACCAGTTTTAAAACACAAAAATCTAAGAAAACATTTCTGAACACGTTCAACTTCCATCGAAAGTTCTTTTGTATGTGGTGACCCTGACGCAGAGCAATACTCTAATTTGCTTCTAACCAATGAAATATAAAGGGATTTGAATGAATCTGGATTGGTAAACTCTTACAGCTTCTTTTAATAAAACCTAACATCTTAAAAGCCTTAGCACATATGTTCTCGACATGGGATTTAAAAGAAAGGTCGATAGTTAAAATTACACCTAAGTCATTAACTTGATATACTCTTTCCAAATCACTATCCAATATTTTATAACAATAAAATAGAGGGGTTTTCTTCGTCGTAAAAGATATAACATGGCATTCAAGAATGTTTAGGTTCAGTTTCCAAAGTTTACACCAATGTACATGATAAAATATGTCTGTCTGTAAACCAATACAATCTGCAACTGTTAAAACTTCCTTACAAAGTTTAGAATCATCCGCGTACATAGATATATGGGAAAACTGTAATCCGTGTGGCAAATCGTTTACATATAAAATAAAGATAAGAGGTCCCAAGATAGACCCTTGAGGGACTCCTGACGATACATTTATCGAGTTTGATTTAAAACCATTGATAACAACATGTTGAGTTCTGTCTGACAAATAGGAAGCAAAAAACTGTACCAAAGTACCATTAATACCAAAGCTTCTTAATTTATGTATCAGTAATTTAAAGAATCGAAAGCTTTGGAGAGATCGATATATACACTATCTACCTGTTTACGTGAGTCAATAGCTTGTGATATCTTGTCAACATACTCAATCAGATTTGTAGCTGTAGATCTACCTTTATAAAAAACCGTGCTGACTCTCCGTTAAATAAGGCTTTACATGATTAAAAATCTGTTCGTGTATAAGTTTCTCCATAATTTTTGAAAACAAAGGTAAAAGTGACACAGGCCTATAATTTTCTACATTACATTTGTCGCCACCTTTAAAAATAGGAATTACATTCGCCATTTTAAAAAAAACATCAGGGAAAACACCAGTGGCTAGGGATTTCTTAAACATAACAAACCGAGGCATGGCCAGTTGTTCAGCACATTCAATCAATACAATGCCTGAAATTAAATCAGGACCACAAGCTTTACGGGGATTTGTTTCTTTTAAAAGTCTAAAAACATCTGAATAAGAAATCTTAATGTCTGACAACGAACAATTAACATGAGATGTAATATCAGGATATTGTTCTGGGTCAGTATCGTCATAGACACTACTGAAATATGCAGAAAAAACATTTGCAACATCAAGTGGAGCTTTCTTGTGGGCTTTTTCTTTGTCTTTCGCTAAACATATCAAATCACCGTCGTACCAGGGTGGGAAATGTCTATTCTTGACTTTAACTGTTGGCACGCATTCGTTGATCACCCGATACAGGTAGTCATAAAAGAATTCTGCACACTCATTAACGTTGTTCATATATTCGAGTGTAGACCACGGATAGAGAGACAATAGGCGCCGCATGTGGTCAAAGTCCGCTTTCTTATAATTGTACACCGTCCTGTCGGCGCCTCTCGGTTGCACGAGCTTTGGGACCACGAAGTGTGCTTCCAGAGCTTCGTGTCGAGATTTCACAGCTCACCGATTGCAAACTGAAGTTTGCGAGAACTAAATCCAGTGTATTGTCTCCATGGGTAGGCAAAAATTTGAATTGTTTCAAGCTGTGTTCAGATAACATATAAAGGAAATCGGCTGAGTTCGCGCTTGTCCATGTCACCGGGACTTCCTATCGCCACTTCAAATCACGCAAATTAAAGTCCCCGTACACCAAAATTAAGTCATTGTGATCACATAAATGCACTGTTTTCTGTAGAGACTCATTGAAATCAGCAAGACATACGGCAGTCCTGTCGGGCGGCAGAACAAATCAGTAATTTTCGTCCCTCCATTTTCAATTCAACCCATATGATTTCCCTGGCTGTTTCCAAATCATATCTCCTCTTACACACGTATTCCTTTTTGACGGCGATGAACACACCACCACCAATATCCTTTTCGTTAGCGGCAGTTTCCTCTCTGTCACGTCGTGCAATAAAATATAGCTTTTCGTCATAACTTCGGAGTCGAAAACGCCATTATGTAACCATGACTCTGTCGCACAGATAATATCGTACGTCTGATCACTCGCAAACTGTTGGAAATCGCTAAGTTTGCCACAAATACTCTGGACATTTTGAAAGAAGCAACTTACAGGCCGTCTGATCATTCCCTCGTTCGCCGTTTTATCTCCTGTTTCAGGGCCTGGGTGAGGGTGAATATCTCCGTATATTGCCAACATAGACACCTTTGAAAAACTGGCTTCTCGGTCACCCTCAGATATTTGAAAGGTTGAACTGGAGTTGCTGTAGTAGGAAATTCGTCTGCCGTATCGAAGACGAACTTTCTTGGTAATAAAATTTCCATTCGTTGTATTTGCGGTCTCACAATCGCAAGAACAGAGTAAAAATCCAAGGAAAACTGAGATAACATCTTGCAAGTAGCCCACATATCATCCTGTGGTGATGATGACACGTCTATGAAGATGTGGGTGGGGTCACACGTCTATGAAGATAAAGTCACCATCGTTAAAGACCGTGGAGATGTTTGCTGGTCTATGGAAAGCCATCAGTGTCATAACCTCTGGTTTTCCACACGTGGTAATTCGATTTTCCACGCGTGGAAAATCCAGCCAATGGTTTGGCTTGTAATTACCACGTGTGGATATTTCGACCAATTACTTAACTTGGAAATACCACACGTGGAAATTATTTACCACGTGTGGAAAATATTCACCAATGATAGAACTGGGAATACCACGTGTGGAAATTATTTACCACACGTCGTATTTATCACCCAATCATTGAATTCGGAAATACGACGCGTGGTAAATAATTTCCACGCGTGGTATTTCACTGGGTTTTTCACACGTGGTAATTCTCTTTTCCACACGTGGTAATTCTATTTTCGAATCCACCGATCAAATCAGTCTTTACAGAAAGCAGATACACGCACTTTGACTCTGACTTATCAGTCGTACGGTCGTCGACCCATACGACTCAGCCTCAGGTGCATGGAACTCCTGCACTGCTCAACAAAAAACTTATTGAAGTTTGCCACACGTGCCTGTATTTTATGAAATTGACAGTGTCCTGTTGCAGATTGTCTGTTCCAGCTAGACGAACACATTCGGAGAACTGATACTTGAACCAAACAAACTGTCGATTTTCGTCATTCTGAAGGGACCAGCTTTCTTTGTTAAGCTCTCATTCATTGGCTGGGTAAAATAAGATGTCGAAATTATTTACCACGCGTCGTATTTTCGAATTCAATGATTGGGTGGTAAATACGACGTGTGGTAAATAATTTCCACACGTGGTATTCCCAGTTCTATCATTGGTGGATCTTTTCCACACGTGGTAAATAATTTCCACGTGTGGTATTTCCAAGTTGAGTAATTGGTCGAAATATCCACACGTGGTAATTACAAGTCAAACCATTGGCTGTATTTTCCACGCGTGGATAATTTAATTTCCACGCGTGGAAAATCGAATTACCACGTGTGGAAAACCAGAGGTTATGACACTGATGGCTTTCCATACTGGTCGCGCGCTTGTTGTATTATGACCCTAGATACGTAAATCTATATTTAGCCCCACGTGTTTCGGTACATACGTCAGGTCATGTGACCTATCCTTCCCGCCGATTGTAGGCAGACTGCTCGACCACGTTGTCTCTAGAATACATATGTGCAAGCTTGACGTGTTGTGTTGGTGTCTTCTTCTTACATATATATACTGCCGGTATTGGACTATATCAGACAACAAGGACAGTATACAACATGGTGTCAGAATAATGAACTTATCCATCGCTCACAGCATCATTGCATTGGATTATTTACGTGGACTGAAACACTGAGTTTTACCGCAGCACATTGCACATGCACTCGTTGTACAAGTGAGCCAGACACCCCGAGCAGACCACGGACTTTTCTGCTGTCACAGGCATACAGTTCCCGGCGCTCAAGTTGACCTCTCCAGGCGGCGAGAAAAAGGACATTTCCCCCTGCTGTTTACGGACGAGCGAGGGTACTGGATTAAGAACTGTTCTGAACATACAGGATTATACAATCGACTGAACGAATTTATGTGTCTGACATTGTGTCTAATTACAGACATTGACATTTCGCCAGCTCTCCATTTTGAGAAACTTTACACTGGAAAAACATCTGGATCTACAGGAGCAAATTGTGCCTATGGGCCAGGTAAGACATTTATTGACACTTCATGAAATAAAACCAGGAACTTTCTTAAGTTGGTGCTTAGCTGGATCGACCACGCTGTCGGAAATATATGCATTTATTGACTCATTTGCATAGACACTTACGTCACGATCAACCGATTTCCCGCCAAACGGGAAAATTCTGTAAACAAACTGTCATCCACCATTATAGACTTATTGAATGGGTTTACGTTATACATTTACCCGATTCTGTGGAAACGAAAGCAACTGAAATTACGGATGAACTTTTGAGATTCAATTTTTCTGCAACGGATGAACTTTCTTGAAATAAATTCTTGTGAATATCAACATTGAGCCATGGCAGAACCTACAGGTATACCGATCCCTAGTATAGACTGGAAATCTAACAACCTCCCAGAAACATTCCGAAAATTCAAACAGACATGTGAATTTATTTTCAACGGGCCGTTATGGGTTGGTGAGGACGGTCGTGATATTCGCGAGGGATGGGCACTATCCGATGCTCAGAAAAAGAAACTAGACGTTCATTGGTCCAAATTTGACAACTTTGTTCAACCAAAATCAAACTTCCGTGTTGCCAGGTTCCAGTTGCGGGCTCTAAAACAAGAGCCAACGGAATCAATCGATGCCTTCATGACACGGGCGAAAGTTATTGCATCAGAATGTGATTTCACCAATACGGATGAACAGTTACTTGACACCTTGATCTCCGGTGTGCATAACACTAGTGTTCAAAGGAAATTAATTTCTAAGGACGAAACACTAACACTAGATCAAGCTCTCAGCCTTGTGCGAAGTTTTGAGGCAACTCAAAACCAGATGAATGACATACAGGATACTACTAAATCTGTTCATTCAGTCAGCAGATATGACAGACAGTATGATGATAAAAATCGTACGAAGACCAGCAAACCAAACTTTAAAAAAGGACAATGTTGGAACTGTGGTCGCAATCACGGACGTGATGCGAAATGTCCCGCGTTAGGATCGAAATGTGACATCTGTGGAAAAAATAACCATTGGTCGACAGTTTGCTTATCCAAGCCAAGCTACAATGGGCGACGTCCACATTCACAAAACCGGTCTCAAGCCCATCATCGATCCCTGTCGCGAAAACCACACAACAGACGAAAACAAGTTCATGTTGTCACCGACGGAAATGATGCGGACAGTAGCGTTTCTGTCAGCTTTGAAGAATTTGTATTTGACGTGGTTAACGTGGAAACTGACTCCAAACACGGACAACGACAAGTCACTACTTCCGGTAAGATAACTCTGGAAACGATCTATAAAGATGGACTTCGCGATCAAGCTTTCGCTAGTATTCGTGTACCAACGAAAGACAGCACCTGTACACTCAAGTGTAAGGTTGACACAGGTGCACAATCGAACGTTATGCCAATCAGGGTCTACACACGCTTGTTCCCTGAATGTGTCGATGGGCATGGACAGCCGACCGGCATCAAGCCGTCTACCGCGAAGCTGACAGCTTACGGTGGATCGCGTATTAAACAATACGGTGTCAGTGAAATACAATGTTCCCACCTACAGAATACGGTGAGGCCAGAGTTTCACATCAGCGAAGCTGACGGATATACGATTCTCGGTCTACGCACATGTATATACCTAGGACTGGTGACACTCAACTGTGAGGATCGTACAACCTGCCAGGCATGTCACAAAGACAGTGACATTTGCAGTGTTCACACCCAACGTGACTCAGACAAACCAGTGGATCTTGGTGGCATTTCCGGTGATGCCAAAAAGGACATCCTGGAACAATATGCGGAATGCTTTCAAGGCGTCGTTCTATTCCCTGGAAACTACCATATTGAACTACGACCGGACGCTGAGCCCGTCATAAACCCACCGCAACGCGTCCCTGAGTCACTTAAGGAACCACTGAAGCACGAATTACAACGTATGGAGGATCTTGATATTATCAAGAAAGTGGATATTCCGACAGAATGGGTGAACAGTTTGGTTTATGTCACTAAGCCAAATGGTGATCTCCGAGTGTGTTTAGACCCACTTGACTTAAACAAATGGGTAAAACGAGAACATCATTATACACCAACGCTCGATGACGTCTTGCCGAAATTGACCAACGCTAAGGTCTTCAGTATCTTAGATGCGAGATCTGGGTACTGGAACGTCCTGCTTGATGAACCGTCTCAACTACTCACCACGTACAACACCCCATACGGTCGGTATTGCTTCAAACGGCTTCCGTTTGGCCTTGTATCAGCACAAGACGTGTTCCAAAAAAGGGTTGACCAAGCATTCGAAGGACTGGAGGGTGTAATCGGAATAGCCGACGACATTGTGGTATATGGGGAGACCCAACTTGAACATGATAGGAACCTCATCAGAGTACTTGAGCGCGTTGCTGAGATTGGCATTCGACTCAACCCGGACAAGTGTGTGATCAAACAGGATCGAATAAAGTTCTTCGGAATCTACATTACCAAGGACGGACTCGAACCAGACCCTGACAAGGTCTCTGCCGTCACTAATATGAAGCCACCACAAACGGTGACAGAGCTTCAATCAATCCTCGGAATGGCCAATTATCTTGGACGCAGCACCTCTGAGGGACCTCACAAAGAAGGACATAGATTTCCGATGGGGTCCAGAACATCAACTGGCCTTCGAGAAACTCAAAGAGGCAATCAGTTCTAGTAACGTACTAGCCTTCTTCGACCCGAAGAAACCCTTAACGGTACAGACAGACGCTAGCAAACGCGGTGTAGGGTCAGCACTCTTCCAGGACGGACGTCCAATCGCGTATGCAAGCAAAAGCTTGACAGAAACTGAATCCAACTATTGTAACATCGAACGTGACATGCTCGCGATTGTATTTGGACTCGAACGCTTCCATCACTACGTTTATGGCCGACACGTGACCATAGAATCGGACCACAAACCTCTGGAGAGCATCACGCGCAAATCGCTGAGCAACGCCCCTCCAAGGCTTATGAGAATGTTACTCCGGATCCAGAAATATGACTTCACCGTTACATATGTTCCGGGTAAACAGATACCTGTCGCAGACGCGCTATCAAGAGCCCCGATCCCCGGTGCAGAAATTCCAGACATGGATGTAACGGTGCATGAGCTAGTGAACGTGACAGAATCTAGACTCCAGCAGATCAAGGAATTGACTTCCAAGGATACTCTGTTGTGTACCCTGAAGGACATGGTCACAGCTGGATGGCCAAATGTACGACGCGACTGTCCACCGGAGCTACACGAGTTCTGGAACTATCGCGACGAGATCAGCGTGTATGACGGTGTACTCCTCAAGGCAGACCGCGTGATCATACCAAAACAGCTACAGCCAGAAGTTCTCCAACTTCTTCATGCAGGTCACCAAGGCATCGACAAATGCCGACTACGCGCAAAGACATCAGTTTTCTGGTGCTGTATCAATGCTGATATCGAACAACTCGTGCGAAGCTGCCATGCATGCCAGCACAACCAGAAATCTCAACAGAAGGAACCACTGATTGAACTCGAAGCGGAACAGCCATGGAGAATCATTGGCACTGATTTGTTCGCGTGGCACAACGACAACTATCTACTCATGGTAGATTACTACAGTTCGTTCTCAGTTATCAGGAAACTTGTTTCTACCTCCGCAACTAATGTGATCAGAAACATGAAAGAAGTTCTATCTGAGTACGGTGTACCAAATATTGTAGTCAGTGACAACGGGCCGCAATATGACTCGAGAGAATTCGAGAACTTTGCCAAGCAGTACGGATTCGAACACACAACGAGTAGTCCCTATTTCCCTCAAGCCAACGGAAAGGCCGAGAAATATGTTGACGTCGCGAAACAAACTTTGCAAAAGGTACTGGAATCTCGTCAGGATCCAGCTCTCGCGATGTTGTGTGTTAGGACGACACCATTAGGACCAGGACTTCCTTCTCCTGCTGAACTTATGTTTAATCGTAAGGTTCAGCCGAATCTTCCTTGTGTTAACAAAGAAAAGGAAGAGGAAATATCGCGTAAGCTTCGTGATCGACGACACAAGTGGCAGAAACCTTACGATCAACAGGCAAAACCTCTCCCAGAACTTACACCAGGCCAGAGTGTGAGGATTCAACATCTGACATCCAAGCGCTGGCAACCAGCGATCGTGAAACAACAATGCGTACAACAACCTAGGTCCTACGTTGTTGAAGGACAATCCGGTGCGCATTATCGACGTGACAGACGTCATATACGACGAACAGGAGAAACCTTCAGGTTTGATGAAGATGTTGAACCTACCATGGCAGAAAGCAATCCTGTGAATAATTCAAACGTGCCTTCAGTTACCAACGCGACTCCGAGTTGTGATTCTACCCCCGGTGGATATCGCACGACATCCGGCAGAGTCGTTAAGGCACCAAACAAGCTTAACTTCTAAGTGATTATAAATGATCATATCTAATTGAACTCTAAGCATAAAATGCATGTGCTTGATGATCATTTTATTTAACTGATTCAGTGGACTTTTATGTCATTACAATGAACATCGAATGGATGCTATCGTGATTAGGGACTATAATTGAATTAACTAATTCAGCACGAACTTGATTTCCATTCAAATGATATTTTATTTCAAAGACAGTATGTGATCAATGACATTTACTATACATCGAATATGGACAATATGAACATTGAATTATTTTCAGAGAAATGACTTCGTCAGAGTAATTCTATTTTGCAAAAACATTAGATACATTAATGCAACTGAAGACTGATTATCGATAACCGATTTTCTTTATTTTCAAGAAGGGAGATGTTGTATTATGACCCTAGATACGTAAATTTATATTTAGCCCCACGTGTTTCGGTACATACGTCAGATCATGTGACCTATCCTTCCCGCCGATTGTAGGCAGACTGCTCGACCACGTTGTCTCTAGAATACATATGTGCAAGCTTGACGTGTTGTGTTGGTGTCTTCTTCTTACATATATATACTGCCGGTATTGGACTATACCAGACAACAAGGACAGTATACAACAGCGCTGAGACCGTATCGAATACGGTTACGCTACACCATGACGGCTGAACCAAACTGAAACGGGTGTTGAGCGGTGACCTCATCCACATAGACAATGCCATCTACGTACACCGTGGGCCCTTCTTCCCACCCCTGGGCCGTTACCAAGACCCTACGCGAGGCTTCACCGTAGACCCCGATCTGTGGACAGCCTTCGAGAAAGTGGTGCCTATCGTGGACCAGCTGTTTACACCGGACGAGCGGTCAGCTGTTCAGTTGGGCTGGGCTCGTGCCCTGAGTGAAGCGGCGGCAGAACCCAACGAACAAATTACCAAACCCAGCGATGAAGCGGAGGCAGACGACGATGCCATTGATTATCCGGTTAGACTGTCAACCTAGTGACATGACCACCCGATCCTTTGATCTGACGTCATAAACTTTTTCTCCCTATAAATACGAGAGACAGTCAAATCTTGTACCATTCACGTACTGACCATGACGGAGCATATAATACGGGCGTTTCTCAGCTTGACCCCCGAGGTTTTCCTGCACGTCTATGCGGATACGGTCGATATCATGGAGGAGGTGCGAGACATCTGTGATGCAGACCCTACACAACCGTGCCCGGCTAACATTCGTCTGTCCCAGGAGGGCTGGACCAAATTCAAACGGGTGTTGTCTGGTGAACTGGACGACGATCTCATCCAGTTGTGTCCCGATGTGTACATCCGACGCGGCCCCTTCTTTACTCAATTGGCCCGGCATTTTATCCTTCACCCTGTTCTATGGTCTGCATTGAAAGATGCCGTGGCAGATGTGGATCAAGTGCTTACGGAGGAAGAGCGGTCATCAGACGAGTTGGACTGGCCATTTACCATGAACAATGTGCTGGCAGAAGCCAACGAAGAAAATCAGAAAGAAACTCCGGCCTAAGATATACCCGTTATAAATAAACGATAGAGCCAGGGTCCATCATCATTTGTCACCATCAAGAGCTGGGAGAAGGTGTTGGATAACGTATACTACACTCCCGACAGTCCGGCGGCCTATAGTGCATTGTCGGCTCTCCATCAAGCGGCCAAACCCCAGGGGATACAACGTGCCCAAGTCCGAGATTGGTTAAATCTGAACCGGGTCATCGTGGGTGGTATAGATGCCCAGTGGCAAGCGGATTTGGTCGATATGAGCGCTTTGCCAAACACAACGATGGGAATCGGTATATCTTGACGTGCATCGACATCCTGTCGAAGTATGCGTGGGTGGTACGCATCCGGGCGAAAACGGGTGCGAATCTCATAGCGGCTTTCAAGGACATCTTCAATTGTGTTCGAAATACCATCGGGGGATATAACTATCATTCCCAACACAACGCTATGTACACCGATGCAGCAAGTTATTATCGACGAACACCTCCGGGCTACTGTTTGCATCTACACCAAGTTATTGAGGGTTGATCTGCGTTATTTTATCAACGGCAAAGCCACTATAAAGGGCGTGGTCTTGAACTACACGCAGTGGACATTACTCAAAGCTCGAACCCGTCTCATCGATACAGCTATTCATAACCTGCTAGAAAAGAAAATTTAATAATGGATTGGAATCGAATGGTGAATGCCGTTACCTCTTTACACGCCTACAAATCGATCACCCATAGCATGTTAGATGACGGCGTAGTAAATAGGAGCCGCCTAATTTTGCTACATATCTATACATATTCAGTGTGTCAGAATGTATCCGATACGTTGAAAGTTAACATTTGGGATTACTATATAACGCTATCCCAACGTCTAAGGAGACAGTTGACTGTGAATCAGTCGAATGGATAAGTACATCGTCGTAAACAGCGAGGACTCGAAGACGCTTTTCCCCGAGAATCGACCATACAAATTTCGCGTCAGTTCAAATAAAAGCATCCATTTCAAAGAGTCTTGGGTCGTAGCCTTAGCGGAAATATTTATCCGAAGACAACCGCAGGTTAAATCACGATCACTTCTACGCCTGTGTTGTAACATATGCGGAGATTCCTACGTAGGCGAGACGAAAGTACCTCTACTACGCTACGTCGACGCCTCTGGACTCCAGAAAAAACCGGTATCTAGGATATACCTCACGCCGTATTACCTGCCTATTATTTTAAGCGACGTACGCTATCTAGAAATCGATATAACCGACGCACAAGGTGAACCAGCGACATTCCTCACCGAATCCGTCATCGTAACGCTTCACGTTAAACCGCTATGACCGGGAGACCCTTGTACATCCCCGATGTGAATAAATGGATCAGATTTTATCGGAACGAGGCAAAGTCTGTCCATAACCCCTCGACGTATTTTAAGAAGCAGAAGGGTGGAGGACTAGGTGGTAAAACGGGTGAAGCCTGCATTATTCCCATCGAGCCTCATTCGGAAAACGTCAGCGGGAAGAAAGTCAAGACGCCGGCTATTCAGCTTACGGCTCCCTCTCAACAAGTGGTCGAACAAGCCAAGTCCGAAGTATCGAGAACGCGTCAACAGGAACTCATAAATAGGAAGCGTTCTCATCCTAACGTCAGTTCACCCACCGATAAACGGAGAGCGCGGACCAAAAGATCGTATCTCTTCGAGTTATAACATGGCACTCCTCACCGACAAAGGGTTCACCGAAGGTCAACCTAGCGAATTATCGTTGTTCTCATTACCCCCTACGCAAACAGCGGTTGAAAGTCGCTATGTTATCGACGTTCGACCGTCGTCTCAAATCTCGGACGATGCACCCGTTGAATTCCTGATATCCGGTCAAGGCTCGGATTACATCGACATGAAATCCTGCAGACTCTACGTTAAAGCTAAAATAACCCACAGAGATAGTACCTCTTTGAACAAGGACGAAAAATGCGGCCCTATCAATTTACTCCTCCAAACTATATGGTCGCAGATAGACGTCTCCATGCAGGGTAAGCTTATGACGGTCATGGACAACAGTTACCCGTATAAAGCGTACATTCAAACGCTAATGAATTTCGGCGAAGACGCTAAAACAACTCAGCTATTCCCTCAACTATATGCAGCCGATCAAGGTATTGATCCGAATTCCACGGATCCCGCAACAGGAGGAAATGTCGGGCTTACAGAGAGGAGCAGATTCACCGCGGAGAGTAATGTATTCGAAATGGAAGGAAACTTCATGCAAGATGTTTTCAAACAGCAGCGGTACTTGCTCAACAATGTGGATGTATACATCAAAATGTATCGCTCTACACCGCAGTTCAGCGTGATGTCGGGCGAGGAAAATCCGGCGTATAAACTGATGATACAAGACATCAGCCTGAAAGTTCACAAAGTTCGCGTAAACCCCGGCGTGATATTGGGACATGCCAAGATCTTGGAAAATACATCCGCCAAATATCCGTACGTGAGGACGGAGACCAAAATGGCTTCCTTAGCCGCGGGACAGACCCTCTTCCGCTGGGATAATATGTTTTTATCCGTCTATCCCAGCAGACTGGTGATCGGATTCGTATCGTCCAAAGCCGTGGCCGGGGATTATAAAAAGAACCCCCTAAACTTTCAACACTTCAAACTGGCCAATCTCTCGGTGAATATTGACGGCGTAACGACTCCGGGTCACTTTCTGAGAACGCGGTATAACACGCTCCCGAAGAGTTCATTCACCTCGGCCTACCTGAGCTTGTTCGACAGCATAGGACGTACCGGAGATAACTTCGGTAATTCTATAACCTGGTTTGATTATCATAACGGCTCTACCCTCTACGCCTTCAACCTCGACCCCACCTACGCCGCAGAAGACCACCTTCAGCTCTTAAGACTGGGCAACATACGCCTCGAAGCGACCTTCGAGGAACCATTACCGGAAAATGTGAGCTGTATCGCCTACGCCGAATTCCCAGCGCTGTTCGAGGTGGATAAGTCTCGCAACATCATCTCCATCACACCATGAATACGGACGAACTTCTTTGCATCATTCACAGCGACCGTACGCTGGACGCATGCGTATGCGGTGTGTACCCGGCTGACAAAGTTCCAATCCACGTGCTACGAACACCAGCGGCTTTTATCGTGAATACCGACGTGGCGAGTCTTCCCGGAGAACACTGGGTAGTGTTTTATTTCCGCGACCAGCGAGGAACATTTTTCGATTCCCTAGGGCATCCCCCGGAATACTATTCGAACCAGTTTGTAAAATTTCTCGAAAACAATAGTAAATTCCGTTATTACAGCGATAGACAGCTTCAAGGAGATAACTCTTTTACTTGCGGTCACTACTGTATATACGTCCTACTTCAACTAATACGGGGTATATCCCTGTCCAGTATCGTTACGGATTTCGATCAAAACCATTGTCACAACGATTGCTATGTATACAACTTTGTCACGCGGTATTTTTCACATTGTTTACACAATTCGCTGAACTTGCATTGTTAACCCCGCTCGCATTGTCCTATCAATATTAATAAAGGTTGAGTAAACCACACACTGCTTGTTTTGTTATTTTATTTAAAAGAGGTGTGAATCACCGTTTCCATCATTCGATGTCATTGATATGAATGGAAACGGGTGAAAAACGTACTTGTCGCGAACCTATTTCGACCCGAAAAACCCTATCAGCTTTACCGGACCTTCTAAATTACACACCTTATTAAAGGCCGATGGATATAACGTAGCGCGTAAAGAGCTAACGCAGTGGTTGAGCGACCAGGACGCTTATAGTTTACAAAAGCCAGTTCGTTATACCTTTAAGAGAAGCAGGGTCGTCACTGCGGGAATAGACGATCTTTGGGATACCGATCTAGCCGATGTGTCGAATATTTCCGAGCACAACAATGGCGTGCGGTTCCTCTTGTTCGCCATAGACGTCTTCTCGCGATATTTATGGGTTATCCCTCTTCCCAATAAACAGCATAGGGCTATAATTTCAGGACTCGACCAAATCTTGATTGAGGGGAGACAACCTAAATATCTTCGTTTCGACAAAGGAAGCGAGTATAACAACCGATGGGTAAAAGCCTATTTGAAGAAGAAAGACATTCATTTCTACGTTACCCATAATGAAAAGAAGGCCAATTACGCGGAAAGGGTTATCAGGACGATGAAAAATAGTATGTACAGATATTTCACCCATAAGCAAAGCTACCGCTATTTAGACGTCTTACAGGACCTGGTGCGCGATTACAATAAACGACCGCACACATCTCTACGCAACAGAAGTCCTTCAGACGTTAACAGTGGGAACGAGGCGCTCCTATGGAAGGAAATGTACGTCGACACTGCGAAACGAGATCGAAAACAAACGTTCACATTGAATATCGGTGATACCGTGAGAGTCTCTCACGTGAGGTATGCCTTCCAAAGAGACTATCAGGCCAAATGGACGGAGGAACTCTTCAAAATTACTAAACGATTCCGGAGGCGAGGCATCGCCGTATACGAACTCAAGGATTTTATGGATGATGACGTACAGGGAACATTTTATCAGCAGGAACTACAACGAGTGAGGAAAGCGTCCGACGCCTTATGGCGGATCGAAAAAGTTCTCAAAACACGCCGGAAGAGAGGCAGAGTTGAGAAATTAGTTAAATACACGGGCTGGCCCATTAAATTCGCCAGCTGGGTGCCATTAGAAGATATCGAAACTATCTAAACTCGACTACCCGCAGCCCGCACCCTGCACCATGCAGCCCACATCCTGCCACCTGCACCTGCAGCCTGCACCCTGCACCCTGCACCTGCGCCCTGCACCTGCGATATCTCCTATATAAGTTCGAGTAGCAATGCGGCGAGCGCACTCTACACGAAAACTTTGATATATTAACGACTATTTTCCTAAAGTATATCATGTCTTATACGTGTAGCTTATGCGCTAAGAAGTTTACGAGAATGGAAAATCTGCGCAAACATATCGAGTTACATCACGGGGGACGACTTACATCGCGTATCGATGTCATTACTAATACGAAACCGTGTATGGACGAACGAGTATCCGAAACAATGGACGTGAATGCGACCTTTCAACATCCTTTACCATGATTGTTAGCGGCCCGACTGGTTGTGGGAAGACGTCGTGGGTGTTGCAGCGTTTGGAAGGGACCGACATTCGGCCTTCTCCTACGCGTATTGTCTGGTGTTACGGTCAATGGCAACCCGCCTACGAGAATACTCGATTACAGAATGTGAGCTTCGTTCCCGGAATCCCGCACGATATCGGCGAGCCCTATTATTTCGACCCCGAGCAGGTCAATATTGTGGTCCTCGACGATATGATGAGCCAAGCCAAATCAGACGGACAAGTCGCGGATCTGTTTACCAAAGGCTCTCATCATCGGAATCTATCCGTAATTTACTTGACCCAGAATCTCTTCCCCCAAGGCAATGCGTCCAGAAACATCACCTTGAACTGCCAATACTTCGTGCTATTCAACAATCCCATCGATAGGTATCAAGTTCAACTGTTCGGAAGACGCATGTATCCTCAAAACATAGGCTATTTCACGAAAAAATATCAAGAAGCCACCGCCAAACCGTACGGTTCCCTAATAATAGATCTGAAGCCGACTACACCGGAAAGCCAAAGACTAAGAATGAAACTGGATGCGCGAGCACAGATGGGACAAGGTCTATACACAAAGGCAATACCTTCTTGGTATAAGGAACAAACGGGAGAAGGGAGACGTGAGAAATTGGATACCCATAAAGCGTCCCACAAGGTGAAACACGACACGTGGAAAGCCCTGTTCGGTAGAGCAGCGCGTATGCAAGTGAACGATGATATCAAAATGAAGACTAGAGAGTTAATAACGAATGGATGTACGAAGCAGGAGGCCGAGGTCCAAGCAATAACTGAATACATGCCCCATATGATGAAGACGCTACGCGGGATGTACCTCGACATGATCCTGGGTATAAAAGCTCTGGAGAACGACTCAATTCACGAGGAAATCATGAAGTCTTGCGATGACCTTCAGAAGACCTACAACACGAGCTATGAGGAGGCGGTGAAACAAAGCGTTAAAATGAAGAAACATTTGTTCGATAAACTTTACGAAGACGATGAATAAGTTCCACGCATTTTATTAACAAACATACATAGTCTGTAAAATCAGTCGTCATTTGCTTTCACTCTGATGTAATCGGAGATCCGATGAAGCCATGTGCCACAGTATTGATACCGTCATCTAGTACATACCGTTTATCGTCGAAGGCGGATAACGCTACTTTCTCAACGGTATGACTATATAACTGGTGATCGATACTGCGAATCTGGTTCATGGTTGTTTTTACAATTTTGTGTCGAAACAGTCTTTGTACATGACATGTCGAAGTTTTTTCTTTATAGCGTACTTGGTTATCCCCTTGGCCGTTTTCTTCTCTTCTCCCCCGTATAGAATGCTGTACAACTTGGGCCTAAGGCCTACAAACTCTTCTATAGGAGTTCCGCCGCATTCGTCTTTCATCTTGCCAAGTACTTTGGCATTGATAGCGCTATAGAGGTGGTGGTCTTTCGGGTAGTTGCTGGTGTCGAACAAAGCCAGATTCGGCGCCATGTCGCCGTACAAATCTTCTGTCTCAATTTCATAACACAAACTATCCGTATCAGTGAATAGCAGCTTCGCCTTTTGACCATACTTTCGCCTCATTTCGTTATAGTGGAAGTCGTACATCAGTAGCTTCGAGAGGTCTAGAATAGCGAAGCCGGCGTAGGTGGGTCTGTTCAAAAACAATTTAATTTTCTTTAGATTGACGCCGGCTAAATCCTCGTTAAAAATTTTGAAAGCCTGAAAAGAGGGTTTGGCGACCATCCTCTGAAGTCTCCGTTTTGAGTTGACGAGCTCTATCCGGGTACGTTTCCTAAGATTCTCCATCGTTTTCCCGAATATAGAGTTGTTCATCAGTTTAAAAAAGTCCTTCTCGAAGTCATTCTTAGCGGCCTTACGTTTGTCCGTGTTGAACGCGATGTACGGCTGCAGCCATGTTGACTGCGTGAACTCTATCCCGCGATGGATACGAGTCAAAACCATCCCCTGTCGCAGATAGAACTTCAAATCGCGGTAGTGTATCACATAGTTCGCTTTGTCGCGAAGGTTGGGGACGAGTTTTTCCGCGGATTTGCCTTTAATGTTTAGCTCTTTCTTCAGTTCGAGAGAATGAGGCGAGAGCATGTCATCGGTCACCGTCATTCGTTCGGGACAGAGAGGATAGTCGCTATGCGTCTCGTGAAGTGACGAGGGATATTGTAAGTCGACTTCCAAAATATAACCCGTTTCGGCATCGTCTTCAATTTTCCCTATCTCGGTCGCGTCCAGCGATTGGATTTGTTCGTCGGTCATCCACGCGAATTCTCGTAGGGGTAAAGGCTGCGACATCGCCCACGCGTATAGGTTGTTGGCGTCTAGATAAATAATGTACTTCCTGGGCGAGTCGGCATTGTAGTCGACCATGTTCGGATTGTTCGCCTTACTATACTTATTGGAGATCATTGAAATACCTCCGCGGATACCCCGTTCTATCATTAGGTGCATATCTATGTCGTCTAGCAATTGTAGACGCGCACCGGTCATTTTCATCATGGCGTCCCATGACAGACCGGGTGAGGTATAATAGTGAGCCGGGTCGAGATGATAGTAGTTCATGCAAATGTCGCGAAAGTTTTCGAATACATCGGCTAGTAGCAGGACATCGGATTTTAGGTAGAGGTCGTGGTAATGCCCTAGGGTTAGAATTCCGAACTCCGACCATACCGACTGCGCGTGGGCATAGTCTTGGTCGGAAATAGGCTCTTCGCGGAGGTGGTTGTAAAACGCTTCTTTGGGAGGGAGTTGGCGTTCCGAAAATTTACTTTCGGTTGACATATAGCCGTAGGGGTAGACACCCTTTCTCAGCATTTTACGCTGTTGGTTAGGGTTCGGGAAATGTTGCCCGAGCTGGTGAAATTTTTCAGTACCTTCCTTAGACATGTTGTCGACCAGAGTTTCGAGGTAGGCATTGTGGAACTGTAGGGAATCGAGGAACCTTAAATTACCCAGAGAGAAGGAGATATATTTCTGCATGTTATTCGGGATACACGTTATTTTCAGGCCCTTGAATTTTCCCATAACGCTACAGATGAGATGACCGTCATAACCCTTAGTGTTATGCAAAACGACGGGTATAAAATACTGGCGCTTTTCCCGCTTGGTAGACCTTCTGAATCTATACTGTAGGTTGCAGTGATTGTGAGCGGGACCCCTGTATTTTCCCGTCAAGTGACAATGGTCGCGTACTCTGTCAGCGCCTAGTTCCTTGTCGCAAATATGACAATGCGTCGCCGCTTTAAAGGCTTTTTCCTCCTCCCGGGTTATCTGCATAGGTTTGACACGCTTTAATATATCGCAGATTCGTTTATCTTCTTCTACGAGTTTTTCCAGGAAAGTTTCCACGACATCGGG
>JAVTVY010031031.1:0-12880 GCA_036873755.1 Hanleya hanleyi | reverse complement strand
GTATTATTGTCATATGGAGGCATCTCATGCCTTGCTCTTTTGGTTTAGCCACAGCGGATCTCAATACATCATTTGTCATAGATGCATTTCTATTTCATGTTTTTACGTACTGCATTCATGCTAAAGAATTGGCATGTTTCTTAATCAGTATTTATAAACATTAATAACATTTTATTTAGATAATTTCAGACCTTCAGTGCCCTCGGTATTTTGTAACACTACGTCAAGACTGTGAAAGCGAAGATCCCCACAAGGGACCCATGGAATTTGAAGGTAATATGTTTAACCATTTCCTGTCCCCAAACCAGTAAATCGGTTTACAGTTACACGTCCCCAGCTCTGATGACCTTTCCTCGGGGATGGAAATAGCGCCAACGGGCATAGATTGTGTGCTGGGATCCGTAGAACTTTCTGTGGGCCCTGACCAAGATCTGGCTGAATGTCATGCCCAGGGCAGCACTGGCACGACAAGTGATACCGGAGAGCAAGGGTTATAAGATCTCTAGTGGGACCGGCCTGTGAGACACAAATTTCAGTGAAAGACATCACCTGCTCAGTACTGGTAGATAATGGATAGTCACAATAGTATCATTTTACGCTAAGCACCTGTCCCATCTACCGTTAGAAAGTCTGAAAACGCTCTCTTAAAGATAGATGGGGCTGAAGATTATGTATGTATTACAGCGTGTATTATGACGGGTACATACAACTGTGTTTAACGCTGCCAAATAGTGTTGTGGTTGCCAGTGTGAAGTGCACACCATGGCGTTGGTGTGCCCTGACACATCTTTCTCATCGGAGGTAACTTCAGTGTCTTTATGGCCTTTAGATACGGTTGGTGCATTGACTGAGAGCTACCACCTTAACTTTTCACCCTACCTGTCCACAGTGAAGTTGAACACATATATAAAAGTATAGTTTGAGACTCCACTGGCAGGCTAGTGTCCGTCTGGTTGAATGTCCAAAGCTCGTTATTATACCGGCTGATGAGAGGTCAAGTTACGTAGCATAGCCCGGAAGATCAATATTCCAACGACAACTCTCGCAATTCACACTGCTTAGATATAGCATATTGTGAACAGCTCTCTGCGGGCGAAACTTTCCAATTTGACATTTTATAATTCTCCACTGCCTGAAGATAGTAGGCCTATCATCAGACGACTGAATGGCATGACGGAAGTTTTCGTCACTCATGAATTTGATATTGGCAAGACGGACAAAACTAAACATCACATAGAGCTGATCTATACCGTACTATTTAGGAAAAGAGCACGTCGGCTGAGGAATATGAAGATGCCAGTCGCCAAATACAACCCAGATAATCCGGTCAGCGAATAGTCACTTTGACAGTCCAATAGTGCTAGTCCGGAAGAAATCAGGGAACCTAAGTCTAGATGACAGGAAACTGAACCTAAGGACAATTCGTGACTCTTTTCCGATAGCGAAAGTAGAAGATTTTCGTGTTGTACTTTATGTATCATCATGGTTCACGCAGTTGGATGTTGAGGCAGCATTCTACACAGTCGCAATGGAACCTACATCAGTTCAATATACAACGTTTGTTTGTCCATTTTGTTTGTTCGAATACAGTCAAATGAGCATGGGACTGGTGAATAGCCCGCTATAACTTTCCGACAGATCTATGAATTGACAGAGTTGGTTATGTACGTGGATTATCTGATTACCATACACTGGAGCGACTGCGAAATTTTGGGCTGAAAGCCGATCCCGGGAAATGCAAACTCTTCGAACCACCCTTTGCTCCTCTTGGTCAAGTTTGCTCGAAGGACGGAATACATCCAGACCCAGACAAGATCAAAGAAGTAGCAACGTGGCCTGTCCCAATCAAAGTGACTGAGCTAAAGAGTTTCTTTGGATTTGCAGGGTACTACCGACGGTTTGTGAAAGATTTCAGTAGAATTCGTAAGCTGCTGGACGCACTTATCTCTGGATATGTCCCTCAAAACACCACGACGTGGCTTGGAAGAGACCACTGTTCCTGTTTTGGGGTACGCAGATTTGTCAGACCCATTAAATTACACACAGACGCAAGTGGCACAGGTCTCGGGCGGTCCTATGTCAAGGACAAGGATCTGGTCACAGGGTCATTCAATTTGTCAGCCGTGGCTTGTCTAAGAGCGAAGCGAACTATCCGGCACACAAGCGCGAATAACTGGCGGTTAAGTGGGCTATCACAGACTGGTAATAAGTTTGTTATCGAAACGGATAATGGTCCGTTTACCTATGTGCTGAAATCTGCAAAGATGGATGTCACAGGATACCGTTGGCTGGCGGCCTTAGCGGCCTACGACTTTTGCTTTCGCCACCGTCTGGTAGCTCGTGGTCCACTCATGGAAGATGGACGAGACGTTCGGGGAAAAAACGAATTCACTGGCTGGAACGAAGTCAGTCCCTCGACGGTGACACTAATTCAGAGAGAATTTATCGAAGTCTTAATTGAAAGCCACTGTATTGTGTTCTATAAGGCAACCAGATCTTCAGTCAATCCATGACAACTAACCAAGGCTGTGAAGAAATATACATCATTCCATTATGTCACCAGATAGCCATCTCATGTTCAGACACCGCTGTGCCCGACGTCCTACGTAGACTGGTAGCATATTACGACGATCTCTGAATTGGGAAGTACTCCGATCATAAGAGGCAGACTCAAAAGTCTCAAAGTCGCGTCACATGTGCAGTGGTGTCACAACAGTGCTAGGAACTCTGTAAAACAGGAGCCGATATGGGCATCTACCTGTGAATGTGACATATTGTACAGAATGGTTACAGACAAGAGCATAGATCGTCAAGAACTGGTGATCCCAAAGAACCATCGCGTTGAAGCCATTCTATGAGTACTCGACGGTGTGGGTTGTTGGTGGCAAGACAGCGCTTTTTCGGGCCTTTCATGGCATCATCCATCTAGCGTTACTGTAAAGAGTGTTAACGATGTATAGTATGGCAGGCGATCTGTTGCAATATTCATTTTTTCCCGTTTTTATCCTATTAATCATTTTATACATTCAAAAATCGAGCAATTCGTTCAATTTTTAGGAATATAAAATATATATGTTCAATAATGTTTTATATTTTCAATTCAACCGATATATAATATATATATAGCATTGAAACTAAGTATTCAATCATTGAATATAATTATTCATTGATTTAATACTTATATTCAATGATTGAATACCTATATTCAATCATTGAATACATTGAATATAATTATTCAATCATTGAATATAATTATTCAATCATTGAATATAAGTATTCAATGATTGAAAATGAGTATTCACTCACTGAATATTACTATTCAATCATCGAAATATACTATTCAATCATTGAATATAGTATTCAATCATTGCAAACAATAATATTCAGATGTTCAAAGGGAATCGAGAGATGAGATAGTTTTACTTGACCAATGACATTTAGGCTTACAAACCGGCCTATAAACGAAGTAAAATGGCGGATTTGAGTAGTCAATCCACCTGGCTAACGTTTTTCAGGTCGGTAGAATCCTTGCTTGAAAGCTGTGAAAGCAGCTATCATTATAGCAATTGTGACATGGCTGAAGAAATTACGGAGAGGATAAAAGGGGTACTGGGAACGTTATGTTTCAGGAGCTCGCCATTCTTGCGACGACCTGAAATGGATGACGCCCGTTCATTGGCTGTGTTAACTGCCAATGAGAATTGAATATAAAATCCAAACATTGAATACTCCATTCAAAGAATTGAATACTCCATTCAAAGAATTGAATATTATATTCAAAGAATTGATATTATATTCAAAGAATTGAATATTATATTCAAAGAATTGAATATTATATTCAAAGAATTGAATGCATATTGTGTTAAACTATTTAATTTTTTTTTAATCATTCATGTTTAGCTTGAATGTCTAGTTGGAATCATTGAATATCGCTAGATGCACCAAATTCTGTATTCAGAGACAGGATTATTATCTTCAAAGAAAGGAGAATTGTTTTATTTTTTTTGTCATAGAATATTGCAACATTCCGCCAGCCATAGTATAGTACCCGTCAGGCATATTACCATCATCACCGCTTGAGCTAGTCTGTATAGGCGTGCGTCATTACGGTGCTCACGAAAGATCAGAAGGCCTGACACGACTGTTGTAAAAGCTCTATGGGTAATCTTCATCTGCCACTGTGGTTATCCACGTTTCCGACTGTCCGATCAGGGTCAGGATTTCGAGTCAAAGGTCACCAAAAAGCTATAAGAGATGGAGGAAATCAAGAGACGGCGGAAATCAAGAAGATTCGCACACCCTCATATAATCCTCGCTACAATGGCGTTACCGAGAGGCTGAGGGGCACTGTTGGATATGCTAGAATAATTATAATGTGATTGTTTCAGTACTGTCTCAGAGATTAGTCAGTTTTGCAGGGTATAATGTGCAGGCTTGCAAGCTGGTATTTATTATTTGACTGGATTTTGGCTTAACATATTCATGTGTTTGACCATCAGCTTTAATTTATCTCAAAGTGATCTTGGCAACTCCAGAATCTGTTTGGGGTGTTTCTTACTTGGAGAGCTTGGTTATAATCATTTCAGTTTACCCTGGAGATAACAATGTTCTTGAGTTAAGAAGTGTGGCCATATTGTTCAAGTCTTATAGTTATAGTCCCTTATGTCATTGTGCCCTATATTAAGTGATTGCTGAAATTATCTGGAATAAGGAAGCTCCAGGCCTGGATAGTAAACACAAGAGTTTGGTAATATGATCTGACTTTGGATTAGGCCACTTATTTGAAAATTCTTGAGCAGTCTTCAGTTTCAGATAAACACTGAATCTATATTTATTCCTAATCCTCATCCCTGAGTATACCCCATTCTTTTGAACTGGAATAATACAGTTGCCATGGAGTTTATTTTGATAGTTAACTAATTAAGTATAGATGTTTTGACAGCCCATCAGGTAGATGTCAATATTATTCAGTGTTAACTGCACGTGTCATTTATGTATACTATGATTGTCTTTTTGAATTTGGTGCTAATACTGTTATATGGAATATGGAATAGGTCTTTGGATTATGGACGCGGATATTCTCTAATGGACGACGGCTGAATTATGGATGACGGACTAGACGCTTGTAATTAATCTGAATCTGAGGAACTAACGAACACTCGTCGTGGGAGTTACGTTGAGCCATGCCATCTTGATCCATCCTCGTCCTTAGATTGATCAATCTGTAGAATTAGCCTGATTTGTATATTGATAAAATTTCCCATATAGTGCCATAAGCCAATGAGGTTTAGACGGAAACCTGAAGATGATCATATATGATCTGATTGAACAGTGCTCGATCTGACTGGGGGACCATGCCTTCATTCATACTAAGAGAGACGTGGCAGATGCCAAACGCACTTGGAAACCTGGAACGTAGCCGCGATGGAAATGCCAATGGTGGAATACCTGGATCTTGGTGAACTATAAGACTTCTCCTAAATGGTTATCCGGACATCTAGCCTTTTCGATACTACTGTGGTGAACGTTTATTTGGTAAATTTTGCAGGTGAACAAACTATCAGTAATAGTTGCGAAACGCATCCAGCGCTTCATTTCCTTACGGTTTGATAACTTATAAATTTCTTCAATATACATACTATGTATGAATTGGATACAGGTAAATGCTTTCAACTGTTTCGATTTGTATAACAGTCTGTAATTGATATACAGATAGCTGTGTCGCTGTTTCCCTCCCATATTGACGTATTCCTTTTGCTTATGTGTCTTGTAATATGGTTGAGGAAATTTTACATTGGTTTTGGCTAATGAGTCCATGTTAGTCTGTTACAGGTGTATTGGTCTGTTGTTGGCTGACTGTCTACTCCAGTCATTGTTTACATATTTGAGATATGTGTAAAATTCACATTTTCATTCGTCGGCGGTTTACCAATATTTCAATGTAACGCCTTCTTGTATCTGTTTTATCCATACGAATTACATATATTTGTATCTTTTTATTACCTTCACCTGGTAGATGGTGGGACTTAATCTAGGGTGTGTGGAACTTTTTATATCGATGTCGCCTCAAATTCCTCTTTTAAAGAAGGGTGAATGTAATCTATAATCCCCCAGTCTGGTCACCTTAATTTCTGATTGTTTACAAATTCAACGTAAATATATTGCTCTCCATCTGTTTACATGATGAGGTCATCAGATTTTGCTTTCAAATTGCTGAGTCCTTTTCTCTTCTATCTGACACTGAAGGAAGACATATTACAGTCTGAATCTTTATCTTTTGTAAACAGGTGAGAGAAGTAACGTTTTTGCAAAGCTGACTTTAGCAAATTGATTGTAAATACTGATTAAGTTCAATATTACAGTGTGTTGCGATTTTGCTGTGTTATTTGAGCAAAGATATTTGGTATTATGTGATAGGCTCTGATGGGACTCTCCCCTTATTGTCCTATGGGGGCATTGCATGACTAGCTATTTTGGTTTGAGCGATTAAATGAAACAGGAGACCGCAAAACATCATTTGTCAATGATCTACTTCTAGTTATTGTCTTTTTGCGTAATGCGTTCATGCGAAAGATTTTACCTGTTTGTCAGTCAGAATTGAAAAACATGAACATTTCAAGTGAGAATATTTGAATATTTTATTTACCTTTTTGGTCAGCTTATATACCTTTGCGTGTATAACACGTGTTTTCGATGACATGTTGGGTTTTCCTTATCGCCTCATCACTATTTGCTGCTATATTTGAAGACCTACGCGATTCCTATAGATCTCCTTTATCTGTGTTGTGCCATATCGTACCTTCGGTTGTGAATCCATTTTAATTCAGTGCTTCCACAGACTTTAAGGTGTTGAAGGTTATTTTTCGTATTGTGCTGTGGCGAGAGTATATTTCGCATGTCCACAATTTTATCTATTTACATGCAAAATATATGTCCACTTGCCACCCGAAGAAAGACTTACTGCAATCTGCAAATGTATCTCTTACATGATGAGGTATACCGATACTGTGTTTCCCTCAAAGTACTTCCACATGTTTCGATGCTCTTCAGTGAAATTACAAATACAATTTCAAACGAGCTTGTTTAATTAAGAGGTTGTCAGAAGATACAAGAGCATATTACTATATCACAGCAGTTTGAACATGCATAAACACTGTGAAAAAGCTGAAATGGGGGTAATTATCCCTATAAACGTAATGACATTCGCCGGCGCATTCGTCCGAATTTGCAGAATTTCTATGTTCAAACGAATATTGGTCAGTGAATAGGGTGTAATGTATAGAACACCATCATACATGTCTTGCTGTCATCATTGAAAACTGGTGACCTCTTCTGTAGGAAACGATCTTGTGTTTTTATTATTTTATTCATAAACATTTGGAATTGGTAGCTAGATGGCATACGAATAGGTCTTTCGATTATTAACGCGGAAATTCTTTTATGGACGACGGCCGAATATTGATTGTTGGACCTGACGCCTGCTATTAGGTCAGAGCGATTGGATTGACCGTTATCTTCCTTCACATGAAGAACATTGAGTCTAAACTACATTTCCTTCCATACAATCCCGACCGTGTTAGAATTGAATTGCGATGAACATATTGAACCGACCATTCGTTTAACAATACTATTTCTTGTGTACAGTCTACACAAGACATCTATCCAGATACCACAATTCTGAGCTCGACAACACGAACTTCATGAAACCACTGTTACTATACCACAGCTGGTCTTTACGGAGTCTTAGACAAGAAGTATGTCGGCGACAATGTTGGGTTAACTTGGAATTCCTTACGTGCCGCAAGTACAGTCACAAGAGAATTTGAGCCTAAAGTCTAAAGTTCTATTTCACTAAATGGAGAGAGAAATAATAACGTGTAGAGTTTGTACAGAGTCGATACCTCCCATTTTCTACACTAGACGTCGAAGCCTCATACCACACTTTGAGCAGAATCTGAGCTCGACTACAATAACGTCATGAGACCACCGATCATAAGCCATATTATTGTCTCCACGCATGTTACACAAGTCGTCGGCGGTAACGAAGTTAACTTAACTTTTGACATATTGCAAGTACATTTATCCTCTTTTCAGCAGTATCTGTGGCACAGATAGGTGAATAGCGAGTTCAACCTCCCCTGATTTGAGGCGGACATTTCAACGGCCATGTGATTAATCAAATTTTTCCCGCACTTGTCAGTGTTTTGGTGATATCTTCCCAATGGTTCGGAGTAAGGCAATGAATATCTCCACTTTTCAATCTAGACATGAGAAAAAGAGATTGGAAGAAGAAAAAATCTTATTAATATTTATGCTGTTCGTTATTTTAATCGATAGGTCTGTCAATCGGGTTAAGTCAAGTATATGAACCCCAAACGCATCAGCGTCAATTTGATCTACATGTGTCAAACAATAGGACTATTATTTCCACATGTAGTACGTACAAATTAAAATATTAACCAACACATCTTCAATATTGTTTTTTTTATTCCAATCTATGTAATTCTCAGCTGAATTTGACTTTATATTCTGTTAATGTACGCATTCCGGTTGTATTGGTTCATACTTGTAGATCAATTTGACGGTGCATTTGTGGTTCTTATACTCAAATGGGTTGAGCCCGATTGACAATCCTATTGATTAAAAAAATTCACAAAGTAAATTAAAATATGAATATTGTTTTCATTTTTCTTCTTCCGATATCTTCGTCTTTTCTAGATTGTGAGAGAAGTTTCATAGCTTTAGTCCTAACCATCGAGAATCATTCGCCAAAGACGGACAAGGGCAAGGTTAATTTGATTAATCGGATTTTACAGCAAACGTCCCTCTTAAACTCCAGATAACACATATCCGCGTAGTATGACCGCATAGCTATGTCACGATATGTCCACAATGTTGTCATGAAGCACATTGGAACTGGCTATCTGGCCGAATGAGAAATTTGTATTGATTTCTGGGTTACAAACCCTTGCGACGAGCATACTGTGGCGTTGTACAACTGGAGTAAGTGAGTGAATATGATTTAACGTCGCTTTCAACATTATTTCAGTCATATCGCGATGAAATCAACTAAGCACCACCCAGCCCAGTTGTGTTCCTGCTGCTTCAAAGAAGAAATCTTTGAAGCAGCATGGAACCAGACACCCTCCATCACCCTATAAACCACTGAGGACAGCACACAAGACAGATACAGACAAGTGATATTACAGTGCTAGACATCAAGTTCCTGTTGTTTCTCAGCAAAATGCATTGAAGCAACAGGAACCATGTCCACCGGACACCCACCAACTACCCACTAGAGCCAATATATATAGTTACGATGCTAGTATCACCTACAGTATAGGTAGCTCTAGAGAGCTGCAGACTGACGCTGTCCTGGACACTTTCCATCTTCGTGATCATAATATTTTGAGAAGTTACTCTTCTACTCATGTCTTTTACTGCTTTGTTTGAGATTCCTCACAATTGTAAATAATGCAAAGCTCCAAAATAGCATCATTCTTCTATAAACACAAATGAAACTGCTCAGGTAGGAAAGACAAGTTCGCTATTTGAAACCGTTGTATTTGAAAATGGAAATAAACACCCTAAAGCTTAATAAATATTCCATGTCCAAGGTGAGTACCTGGAAGAGGTACGTCTCTTCCAACCACTCATAGCGATATACCAAAACTGTACTGAACTCCCAAAATGCATCAAACATCATATAAAGCCAGATTCATAGCTGTTGATGAGGGTATTTCAAGAGGTAAAAGCATTTTGGGAAAGATATTGCACCCCTATAAATCTGGCGTTGAATGTCGATATTGAAAACTTAAACTGTCTTACAGAAGAGCTTGATGTGAAAGAACACATACCGTACAGACATTATCCACATGGGATTTCTCGACTCTGTATAGTACAATAACTCATCAGGACCTTATATATTGATGGTCTTAGTTCATTGATAGCATCAGTGCATGTGATTGCTGATTTATTAATGTCCAACGCAAAAAAGCAATCTACTACATACAAGGGATATCAATCATGAGATGTTCTAAAGTTGCATGAATTTCTCATTAATAATATCTATGTGAAATCTGACAAGACAATGGGTACTAATTGTGCACCCCTTTTGGCTGACGTATAACTGTTTACTTATGAATACGACTATATGCAGACTCTTTCATAAACCGATCATTTCAAAGCCCGTTCCTTCTCATTCATAAAACGCTATGTAGACGATATTCTCGCTGTGATGGATATATATCCAATCTCACTGGATCTGAAGGAAACTGCAGATAGCGCTAACGGCACATCATATTTATACCTATATCTCCATATCTGATGATTACAATTGAGACATCATAAACTATCCCTTTCCGAACAGAAATATTCCTGTGGGGCCTTCATATGGCGTATACATATCTCCCCTGGTAGCATTTGCTATATCCTGGTTAAAATGTGACCATTTGAATCAACGTCACAACCCCTTCACTCAAATTTTCTCAAATTTGGTGATACATGTCGCATGTTGGCAGCAAAATATGAGCGTAACGTGCAAGATTTATTGCGTTGCGTTTCGTATCTTGTGTCTAATTCCGATTAACCCGGGGCTAGGCACCGTATGAACTCATGGACTTCACGATTCTCATGGTACTCATATGAACAGACGCAATCAAAGCGTAACATTCTGTGGATATCGACTTTACAACGAAAAGAATACTGATCAGCTTTACGAATTTGATCTTTTTAGAACATCATGATGTCTTGTTGGGTTTGCGCGCCCAGTTTTCTTGTCGATATTTTCAGGCTTTACCTATTTCTTTGTTTGTGTGTGTTTGTGTGTATGAATGAATATGTGAACGAACATAATCTAGAAATCAACACCTTTTTCTTTGTATAAGCAAATGTAGGTTTAACAACCTTGGGCTTTGTATGTTCCTAGCGATACTATTCATTAGAATCTATTCAGGAAAAAAAAATGTTCATTAAAATCTTTACTCAACTCCACATGGTCACGTGCTTCACACTAAGAAGAAAACCATGTACTATGCAAGTATTACACCCCTTTTATACCAATTGTCTCTTTGACTTCTCTCCCCAATCAAGTAACATCGTGAGTAAAAAATTAGCAGGCCACACTATTGAAACTCACACTCTCTGTATATACGAACAATCACAGATCTCACCCCAACGGGCCCTGATTACATTCAGCATATACCCTGTGCACAACATGTCCATTTCAATTAAGTCGCACTCATGACTGGTAACGAGGTGAAAATTCTCTCTGTAAACTGTCAGGGACTGGGCCAGCCAAAAAAACGATTAGATGTCTTTCACTACCTGAAACAGAAAGATTGTGATATAATTTGCCTACAAGACACACACTTCACAAAAAAACTAGAGCCATATATTAGATCTCAGTGGGGCTTCGAGATAGTTTTTAACTCATATGTGTCAAACTCAAGAGGAGTTTGTATTCTCTTTAACAATAAATTAGAATACAAAATAAAGGGGACAAACATGGACAGCACAGGAAACTTCCTAGCATTAGATTTAAAAATTGAAGATCTCCCTGTCACACTTATAAATATATACGGACCGAACGAAGACGAACCAGACTTTTTTGAACAAATTACCCGAATAATAGATGAATTTAATAACGATGTAGTTTTAATATGCGGCGACTTCAACCTGATACAGATACCAGTGCTAGATACGAACAACTACATACACATAAACAATCCGAATTCAAGAAACAGAGTTCTAGAAATCAAGGATGAAATTGGACTCGTCGATCCATTTAGGACACTTCATCCGACACTGAAACGCTACACTTGGCAGAGGAGAAACCCACTGAAACAAGCGCGTCTTGATTTTTTCTTGATATCAGAGTCTATAATAAAAGACATAAAAGAGGTGACCATTGAATCTAGCTACAGATCTGATCTTTCAGGTGTTCTGATAAAACTACAGGTGAACAAATTCATAAAAGGCAAAGCTCTCTGGAAGTTCAATAACAGTCTATTGACAGACAAAAAATATTGTGAACGAATTCGACAAGTGATTTCTGAACAATCAGGAACAAATTAATGTAATCGGCAATGCTGACATACAATTTACTGTAGACGACCAACTTTTTCTGGAAACTCTCTTAATGACAATTAGGGGCTGTACAATATCACACTCGACCTTTCGCAAAAAAGAAAAAAATGAAAACGAAAAAAACTTAATCAAAGATATTCAGCACATCGAGAATATGGAGTCCATACCCTTCGAACTCCTGGAGGTAAAAAAAAAAGAACTCGATGATATCCGTAAACAAAAACTATACGGCCATTTTGTCAGATCAAGAGCTCAATGGATTGTAGAAGGAGAGAAACCCTCCAGCTATTTCTGCAGACTTGAGTCCCGAAATTATGTCAATAAAACTATTCCTAAACTTGTGACCAATAATGACATTATTACTGATCAATTTGAAATATTATCTGCTGCTAAAAACTTTTATTCAGGCCTGTACTGTAGAAAGGAAATGGAAGAACCTACCAGAAATCTCGACACCATCCGACTCGAGAACATAACAGTACCAATTCTCGATAAAAATCAATCTGAGAAATTGGAAGGACTTTTGACTCTCCAGGAAGCTAC
The DNA here is from genome assembly GCA_036873755.1 of Hanleya hanleyi. Lineage (NCBI taxonomy): Eukaryota > Metazoa > Mollusca > Polyplacophora > Lepidopleurida > Hanleyidae > Hanleya > Hanleya hanleyi. Next base: position 250 of record JAVTVY010031031.1, on the reverse strand, counting down.
CAACTTTCTTAAGAAGATGAAAAATAATAGAAGCCCTGGATCCGATGGTTTCACAACGGAATTTTTAAAGTTTTTCTGGGAGGACTTGGGTATGTTTGTAGTGCGGTCAATAAATTATGGCTATCAAACGGGACAGTTATCAGTCACACAAAGACGGGGTATCATAACATGTATACCAAAGCCAGACAAACCAAAACAATTCATGGAAAACTGGAGACCTATTTCATTATTAAATGTAACCTATAAAATT
>JAVTVY010031030.1:0-13012 GCA_036873755.1 Hanleya hanleyi | reverse complement strand
TTATATTGCTTTTATTTATACAACAGCGGACTGTGTATTAAGGGATGCATCGCTATATATGCACACTCTTTCCGCGATTGCTGTATTGAAATATTGTTGAATACATTACCATGAGAACTAATTTATTTAATTCGACTTTAGATACGGAGTATTGAATATCACGTACAACAATGCTGCCATGGCTATGATTTGACAAGTTGGAGTACAGAATGCGATTGTTCTGGCAAGGCCCTTGCAAGCTGATGTTTTTTTTACATACCAATAATGTTAAATAAATCAACACCAAATAGTATAAACCCAGTATATGCCCATAACAGATGCCTTTAGTATTATAATAAGTGTTTTATTTGTTTATTTATTTATTCAATTATTTATTTATTTATTTATCACACATAACTGTTCTTGCAAAGTCGCAGTGGGAATTCAGTCAGCTGTACGCCAAGAAAAGATGGGCTACAAATCCAGCCCGTCACTACAAGGGAGAATTGCCCACTTACAATACACATTGGACAGGGCCTTGAGAGCAAGCATATATTGTAGAAAAGGAGAAGCGACAAAAGTCCTTTAGGAAACGGCAGACAACTGCTTTTAGCAAAGTTGTTTCATTATTACTTGCTTTATACGTTGTCAACGGTACTTTATTCTGGAGACAAACGATTTACCCCGGCCCAGCTGCAGTCAGATTGTTAATAAATAATAACTTTGGTATTTTCCACCTAAAATTGACGAAATTATCAACGTAATCATAATTGTGCTTTCTTGAAATACAGAATAATTTCATGCACATACCTTATTCACCTCATTTATGTGTACCAAAGTGTATATCTTTAGCCAATGATGTAGCTATTGGCAGGAGGGATAATGAACGAACCGTAGATTTATGCCGGGCGTTACTCGTCAGTGCACCTGCAGCGAAACGGGTCGAAATCGTTTGTGTAAGGGTTACTAAAATCTCTATTTTCATTAACTCTCCACACGGCAGAAATTGGCCTCATCCGGTTATTCCCCCAGTTCTCCACAAACAGTCGCGGGAGTGCAAATGGTGTAGCATTTTACTCAGCTTTGTGGAGACATGTTCCAGGCATCCAGTTCCATCTGCATAAGCCGTTCTGCAAGAGTTTCGATCAAATCAGGTTGACAAATTACCACGATACATTTACTTGAAAGTTGTCCAATTTCAATGTGTAACTGATGACTGACTGGGTTTTTAATGATTTTACAAAAAAAAGATATTTCGTGGGTCATTTTACACGGAACCAGTACAAGGGCTGTAAACAAGGAGAAAAATGGTACTAGTATTTTCATATTAACTAATCCAACAGATCGAAGAGCTGAGTCTCACCTGTGGTGCGGATGTGCTTCTGGTGTTGCGGTTTGACACCGGCCAATTTCACCACTGGTTCACGCCCAGGTTTAGAGAATGTATGAAATATGTGGTAAGTGTATTGAGAGTGTGACAATGTGGTTTAATGCACCAATTAAGAAAATATTCAAATAAAGCACCATCTCCATACATGGTGCATGGTAAACGACCTGTATGTTGTGAGTGGCTGCGATTTGTCCGGATTGTCAGTCGACAGAATAATAATAAAAATACGACCAAGAGATTTGTACATCGGACTTTAGACGGCGCGAATTCTTTAGAGATTGCGCTTCTTCATTGTATTTCTGTCATGATACCGTGTTGCCTATCGATAATTCAACTGTATAGCATCGCTCGTAGGCCAGTATGGTTTTGCAGTTTAGTCGTTTTGAAAGCAGCGTTCACGATTATGTTCATTAAAAGTCAATAACTTTGGAAGTTTCCTTTTTTTGCAGACTCTGAACCCCCCAAGATCCACCGCCTCATCCTCTTTATCTGATACACAGCCTTTACCTCTCCCAGCCTCGGTGTTATCTGTCTCTCCACTTCTCCGTTCCGACCAACACTCCCAATCCGCCCCTCAAACCCCACCTGTTCTCCCGTCACCCCAGAGCCCTACTCCAAGTAAACGTGTCCGTATCGCCATATGCGACCGCCCATCTATCGTTGGACCACCTTCCCTTATTCCCTTGACCTCCACTCTTTCCCCTGACAACGAGACCGTGAATGTTTCTGATCCTCCAGTGACACACGAGAAAGACCGTGACCAAGTGGATGACAGTTCCATGGTTGATAGCTGTTGTAAACTGTGTGGAATTCAATACCAGACACCCCAGGATAAAGTTTTGGGTTTGTGGGTTGGGTGTGAATCCTGTGAAAATTACTGGTGTCACAGTGCGTGTGCACAGTTTTGTGTGGGCACTAATCGCCCGCCTTAAAGCACAAAACAAAATTTGACCAACCCGAAATAAAGAGGAACTCAAAATGTGTTGAGAAGTGTTAAACTGGACTTGTGTAGGAAACGGGAGAGAGAGTGATGGTTTTTTTTATTTAAGTGTCCATGGTAGTGAATAAATATATTTATTATGAACCTCAAAAGTAGGATTACTTGTGTTTCTGGATACTAGCCCCAAAATGCATCGATTTTCCACTCATCAAAATGGCGAACTCCAAGCAAAGACTTGAATAGTGGTGGACGGGACTCCCACACCCGTCTGACAAGCCCGCCCATTACTGTCCTCAGGAACTTCCGTGTTTACCAAATGCATTAGAATTTTCATGTGGTCGATTTTCACATTTTCAATGTACTCCGTCTAGATAACAGATACGCACCTATATATTTACATGGATGCTGCTTCCGTCTTTTACACCGTATTAGTATCACAGTGGAAGTTGTCCTCGTCTGTACATCCGTTTTCTTTGTCTTCCTCAGTCAATTCTATCGGGATTAATAACATGATTTATTGATATAAATAGTTGCCGACATGCAGATGAGTTCTAGGGATAAAAAATTGTGGTGTCCATTTTCTTAAAAAAAATGCCATTGTACAGAGCTTTTCATTCGATAATCAGCAATTTCATGCACTTGCTTACATGAAAAGCTTCACTAACCGGTCAGCAAAAGGGAGTGAATGAGGATTTTGAAAGGTTGTCCATTTCTTTAGCCTTATCACGTTGCTCTTTGACGAAATTTTGCACCTCTATCAGGAATTGTACGTATTCGGCCTTGTTTTTTCCCCCTCAACGTCTTTCCTAAATCTATTTCTTAAATCACAATCATCAAGGTTGTCTACTGATTCCTTTATCAGAAGAAGCAACTGAGCTTTGGTCTTCTTCGTGATATCGTCAAAGTCACGCCGGTGTTGGGAAATTTTGAACCTGGAACGATTTTCACATCGTTTCAATGAGCAGAACTTGTCCCTACGTAAAATATAAATACATTAATATAATATGAAATGCGCAATGTCACTTGCCTAACGTCTGGCATTTAGCATCGGGAATAATTCATATTGAAGGGTAATAATCGAAATATATTCGTCACACTATCCTGTACAATAGCATAATCAACAGAATGCTGCCTGCAAAATTAAACAGCAAAGAGATATTCTCCCAAGTTCAATACCTGATAATACCTGAGACATTTCTTATGGGACCCCTACCTATAATTATGTTGATTCGTTTTGCAATGGTCCGAAAAGTTTACCAGCTCCTCGTCCAGTTCATCTCCCTTAACAGTTATGTGAGGTTTCCTCTCAAAAGAATTTTGAAGATAATTTGTCCTTCGCAGATCCATTGCCAACAATTTGCTGAATCTTGTCATTCAACTGACAATGTACGAAAGGAAGAAAAACACAATTCAATACAGATACTACATACGGTGAAGGCCTAATGTGAAGGCTTATATCAATATTGTTTATTTAGATACTATATCCCAAATGATGGATGGAATAAAATGAAACACTTGATTGTCAGAATGGTGGTCTGTAACCATTAATGGCGAGTTATAAGTAGCAGTTGCTCCAATGTCCGCACTTGCTGGTCCAACCACAAGAAATGTGTTGCGGGGGCTCAAGGCAGCACATTACTTATCGCGTTGTGGATATCCAAATATAAATCGTATTCGTAATTTCTATACAATGTAAAACTAACTTGTGGGACGGATGCACTTCGGATGCACTTCCGATACGATTCAATTTCGGTGGTGAAGAAATCACCATGCGGATAATGTAGTATGTGAAAGATGTTGTTCTCAATCATTGAATACGTTTTATTGTCCACGGCACACCTGTGAAAAAAATGGATATTGCTGTTGTGAAATATAAGCGGAGGGTATGACAACAGTGCACCAAACCCGTATTTAATGATGTGAATAAATATTCGTTGAACTAATTCTTATTAATCCATTTATTTCGTGCATTATGCTTTGAGTGCATTGATATCTTCATTATTAATCACATAGCATGTATTGCGTTGGGGATCAGTGCCCAGTGGTGCTGCCTTGGATGATGATGATGGTGGTGGTGATAATAATGATGATGATGATGATGATCATGATGATGACGGCGATGGTATTGAAGTAGCACCTGTTGTAGGTCGTCTAACACCGTATCTCTTCTGTTGGGATGCCGTTTGGAAGCCACATTTTTGTCCGACGATTGAAGCTTTCTAGGACGTAATGCCCTCCTTTGCCTTTGCTTGGGTGCCCTGACCGTGACAAACACTCATACTGGTTAACAAACTGTGCCACTTCTGCTGACCATTGGTTCCTCATGCATGCATCCCTCAATTCACGTTCTTGGTAGTTTATTTTCGATGTGCCATAAAATAAAGTTGAAAACGCGGTTCGTGCTACCATTTGAATCTCACTGACGAACGAAAGAGGTTGATAGCGAACATATAAGTAGTGTAAGTTCCCATAGAAACTTGTAATTTGGGCCCTGTACAGCCTGGAGCCAGTGGTCATAATCGGTCGCTGTTGGCTTGAGACCTTCTTGCATGGCATGCCTGACATATGGCAAGACCAGCTCATGTGTGGTAGCATACAGGGACATCAGAAGAATCTGCCAGGACTAATGGTGATCTGTCCCAGCACGGTAATACTTCATAGCATTTGGAGATTTGAACCCAAGTAGCCTGGCAAAACGGAAGATGTAGACTTCCCATGCTAACCAAAATATGTCTCTGATCATAAGAATTTCCAAATGACCGAGCCCTTGCAGAAAAGTATTTCAGAAAACTTCCCATGCAGATAAATTACAAGCGTCTAGTCCGTCATTCATAATCCAGCCGTCGTCCATTAGAGAATATCCGCGTCCATAATCCAAAGACCTATTCCATTTTCCACATAACAGTATTGGCACCAAATTCAAAAAGACAATCATAGTATACATAAACATAGGCTTGTTTCCTGCAAGAGAGAAGCGGTCAACAGTTTTCAATGATGCCGGCAAGACATCATGATGTTCCAAAAATATCAAATCCGTATCGCTGATCAGTATTCTTGATCCATAATTCGTTGTAAAGTCGTCATCTAAAGAATGATGTATCTCAGCCACGCTTTGATTGTGACTGTTCATATGCGTACCATGAGGATCTTGAAGTACATGGGTTCATACGGCCCCTAGCCCCAGGTTAAGCGGAATTAGACACAAGTTACGAAACGTAGCGCCATAGATCTTGCACGCTACGTTCGTATTTTGCTATCAGCATGCGATATGTATCGTCAAATTTGAGAAACTTTGAGTGGAGGCGCTTGGTGGAATAGCCTTGTTTTATAAGTTTCTGCAACAATGTTTTGTGACGTTGATTAAAGATCTACATGCTGTCTGTTCCTCTTCACAGTGGTTCAGGAATGATTCTTGGCCCTCCACTTCCTTACTATACACCGGGCACACGAATATTCTCTCCTGTATTGGAGTGCCTAAGACGGCCCCAAAAAGCAAATTATCAATAAAGGGGACTATCTTTGAAATTTGAATGTTTAAAGGTTATTCCACAGTCAGAACCACAAGAACATTGGAAATAGCAATGCAACGGCCAATTTCCAACGCCCCCAGTGCCTCTATTTGCTGGTCCAAACATCCAAAAATGGTTACCGGGAGGGGGGGAATGATGGCAAGACGATTACTACTATTTCATTTACTGACTAAATGACCATTTCCATCCCTTCCCCCCCCCCTCCCCCGCGAAATTCAAAAGTATATATGGTTTGAACAGGTAAAGGCGTTGCTGTTGGCAACCAGTAGGTGTTAACGTCCTAAATGTATGCACTTACTGATCCAAACTTGAAAAAAAAATTCAAGGGGGCCACCTCACTAATCCCATTTAATGCTCCCACCCAACACCGCTGACTATTGTGAGATAAATGAACTATATTGATGCGGGTTATGGCAGGCCAAGTGTTGCAATATTCAACAATATATTTCTTTATTCAATGTCCTGTTGGAATCTATATTTATATGCAATAACTTAAAATTTGTGTATTGGAAACCTTTTTCGTTCAGTTACATTTTTGTAATTTGATTCTATCATTTTTTTATTTGTATTCGAAGCAGATGTAAAATATATGTGCAATAATTCCATTGTGGGTAATACCTAACCCCGCCTATTCGGATGTGTAACGAGGCTTTTCGTTGGCTATTGGGGAATCGACGGCGAAAATGGTGGCATCTTTGACAGTCTGTTTGCCTCTATCCACAGGGATAAATCTCGTCTTTGGCTGTCGATGTCGTCTTTGATACTGTTTGTCTGTCTCCATTCTTAGTGTCAAAATCACAAACAAACGCCTTGAATGTAGGGAAACTGATCAAAGAGACTCTCCACTCACAATTCTCTGGGGCCATTGCGAGAGAGAGAGATTACCTGTGGCGATTATATTGGAGCCAGATGGTTCCAGGGAATTGTGACAGAAGGATCTGTTTGCTCAATTTGCCATCTTGCAGGGGAATTTTTGTGATTTGCCCCGTGTGGATGAAGGCAAACCGACACATATCTCAAACATACCGCCATTTTCGCCGTCGACTTCTCAAAAGCCAATGAAAAGCCTCGTTACATATCCTAATATGTGAGGTTAGATATTACCCACGATGCAAGTATTGCACATATATTTTACATCTACTTCGAATACAAATAAACCACCGTCGTGTTTCTGGAACACCACAAGCATTTGCTATTTCTGTCAGTGCTACAGAAACCTTGTTATAATAGTTAGGATTTACCATGAGTGGGCTTAGCTAATGCATGACCACTCGCAACATTGCCGTAGGGGTCCTCTCCTGTCAATTTGAAGACGGACGCACCCGTTTCGAAACCTCTTTCGCAGGCCAGGTCAATCTTATCTGTCACTCTTTCTTCCACCACCATCTGTTCTTCATACACCTTGCAGATGCGTGCCTTCAAGAACTTGGCATGTATTGACCAAATATTGCCAATCTTCCCTTCTTTGTCAACTTCAATTGCTAGACAATATCCATATTGATAGGCCGAAGCCAAATACCAGGTGACAGGGATGGATTTTTCTGGATTTGTGCCGACGCCCAAATATGGATGATGGTTGTAATAACACTACCCACACATCTGAAGTTTAGAGTGACTCTCCAGTTGCGACCAACACATTGGTTGTTGTCAAGAAATGACATTAGGTCGCCATCTTGTGGACATTGTAATGGCTTTGGCATTGTCCTTGACCCACTTACACAGTGTAGTATAAGACCCACATCGACCAGTCAGCGCATGTATGTCGACAGCTTTGCGACACCCTGTGACCGATGACAAAAGTAACTGACAGCCGAAAGATAGGAGAGCAACGAGGTTGTTGTTCCGAACATAATAAATTTGCTCGATTGCTCTACACAAAGCAGCAATTTTTTCCCCAGACATTTCACCAGCTACGCCACAACATCCTTTTAAGAAAGAAACTGAACATTTATTTCTTTTTCCAATTCACTCTTCCACATTTAAACTCTGTAAGAAACCTATATCCTTGTATTGCTTGCCTACCTCCTCGCCATCACACAACAGATCTCTCGATACCGATTGGCCCAGTGCCAAGCAGAGCCGTTCTTGGTCCGTGTCTGACATATTACCATCCTCTATGGATTGTATAACCCCATCCACATCTACTTTGTTTTTTTTACATGGTCCGGGACGATTTACCAAATCTAAACTTGAGTATTCTGCACACGCGGAGCAAAGGTATTGTACTATTCCGTAAAATGTGTCCGCTGTCAATGAGAGCATCCACACTGGATTTTGGATATTTATTTGAACTGATTTTCGAAACAGCGAAATGCTTGCCATTGAAGAAGTCATCGTGACTCCGGCAGCTACAACTTGCCTGTCGCTTCGACATTATGGGTACAGATTAACACTTCTGAAAGCATAATATATAATAACAATTATTTAATAATTAGATCCATAGCGTATATCTGAAGTGATGCGTGCTGCTGCAGAATTGAAATTTTCATTACGGTATAATTTGAATAATGAACATAACCGGATTGGGTACATACGTGCTATCATGCCGAGAGTTTCATGAAATCACATTACAGTGAACGCTCAGCGAAACTCCATGATAAGCTTAACTTTCTTTCAAAATATTTTGGATATCCTGTGAAAACTAAATTCGCATTGTTGGTCTGCTTTTCATACGAAGTAGGCTCTCATTTGCAAATTGTGCGGTAATGAGTCAGTCCATCTGAATCTGTTCTCCGGCAAAATAAGGAGAACCGTTGACATTAGAACCTTGATTTCAGTCACGAACGTGTATGATACCAGCAAGTTCTGAGCTGACCTACTTTTGATGAAAATTTGAAATTGACAAAAACATGTATCGGTGCCTCCTACGACCATGGAAGATGACGACTTTACAACGAATATTATGGATTAAGAATACTGATCAGCGATACGGATTTGATATTTTTGTAACATCATGATGTCTTGCCGGCATCATTGAAAACTGTTGACCGCTTCTCTCTTGCAGGAAACAAGCCTATGTTTATGTATACTATGATTGTCTTTTTGAATTTGGTGCTAATACTATTATATGGAATATGGAATAGGTCTTTGGATTATGGACGCGGATATTCTCTAATGGACGACGGCTGAATTATGGATGACGGATTAGACGCTTGTAATGCGGGACTTGCACAATACAGGGTTCCGGCCTTGGCCGCTAGGATCGCCTTTGTCTTTATTTCCGTTTCATACCACTTCCATCGTCTGCTAGGCACAGCTGAGTGGGCTGGCTGATCGTTTCGCTTGGACGCGTAGCGGGCGATAACTCTCCATAATAACCACCGCCCAGCCGCCAGGATCGCTATTATCGCCGGAGAACGGCATTTTTGAGCCCTTTTGTTTTTCACTTCAGACTTAGCGAGATAACGACACCCACAGAGAATGATTATGACAACAGAATATGACTGCTGTGAACATAACTCATTTCTTTTGTATCCTCGTAAACGTTCGTATAGAAATAAAGACGTCTTTTAGTTTTCATACCATGGTACTATTTCAGACAGCCAGCGGACCTGTTTTATATTCGGCATATTTGTCTCTCACCATTGCTAACGTATATGGCGGCACAATCGAATAAACTACGACAGGTTTCTATCGATTATATCAAGTATTGAACTTAAAATCATATAAATCAACCACATACTTTAAAGCAAACACGCAGTCGCTGCTATTTTTATATCAATTTCCATGTCGGCTGCTTTTTCGCGATAAACCGGAAATGTCATTCGCCGCGATCCTGGCGGCTGGGCGGTGATTATTACAGAGAGTTATCGCCCGCTACGCGTCCAAGCGAAACGATCAGCCAGCCCACTCAGCTGTGCCTAGCAGACGATGGAAGTGGTATGAAACGGAAATAAAGACAAAGGCGATCCTAGCGGCCAAGGCCGGAACCCTGTATTGTGCAAGTCCCGCATTAGGTCAACGTACACACTTATATCATATCAAACCCTACTTCGTTGGGCCTGTGACCTTAGTCACAGTGCCATGTGTATCAAATTCAAATTGTCGATCGTACCAGCTGTAATTCTCTAAAGAGCTTATATCCATTATAGAAACGGAAAATTGATTGCGGGTATAATTGGTTCGACCTGGTGAGGCTCCTTAAGGCATGTAAGGCGGCTCTTTACAACTGTGCGGACACGGAAGCTTCATGGAAGGAATCCCCAGCTCCCACGATGCTACGACGTACACTTCAGATCAGCTTAATCTTCCAATTAGTGAACAGCGTTTACGCACCGTTAGCGCGCCAACGTGCTGGCCTAATCACCAAGACTTATTACATCCCCCATGATGTGACCCTTGCCGCCACGCGCCGGTAGAATATAGTCCGGTCAAACCACTGAACCATTGTGAGCATGTCGGCGGTAAACAAAGGCTCCCCGTTGGCGCGCTTGCCGGATTGCGCGCTAACAGCCGTCACCGCTTAAAACTGAATTGTTTTCAAAGAGTTCCCCTCTGGCGGTGTACGGCAAGAACACAATCTATTCTACAGTTTAAATTACTGGCTAAGTAATTAAAAAAATATATAGAATATTTGACTTCAATAAGAATGCTATAAATGATTATCTATCATTTTTTGTTTGCGCTCCAAGGAAACTCGGCCGTCTTGTGAACATTCGGTTGAGACTACGAATAATCTTCATTACCAAAAGTTTCGCCAAAGATAGCTAAAAGTATGCCTAAATATATTATCAGAATTCATAAAACGTTGGTGTGTACAAATTGCGAAGGCCGCCTCCTCTTTCAGAACGGCCAGTAAAACGGTTGAACGTAACATTTCAAATGAATACAGCTTCGTATAAATTCAGACACACGGGCGAGTCGAGGTCATAATCGGGGCAACATGCAGTGCTCGATCAGACTAGTTGTCTCTTTGGCTTGTCTTGTTACAACTGCCTAACCAAAATATACACAGAAACTCAAAAGATCAATTAGCCCCTTACAGAGAATGACAAATACTCCAATTGTATATGCTCTTTATTCGTTACCGCCCGACTGTTAAAGGTTGCACACGAAACTTCCGATGAGGAAATAAGAATTAACATTTATGGCCCACACATCCATCGTTCCAGCTAAATAACAAAAAAGAAACAATAACAGAGATTTCTACCTAAACAATAAGTTAATGCCATTTCATTTCTTTTCAAATGAGACACAGACGCGCATTTTGTTGGACGAAAGCGGGATATCGCTTTACCCCGTCAGAGAGAGAATGCACTGTTATGTTTATATTCTCCACTTGTTTACGCCAAACTTAACGAGATTATTAATCTTTACAGTGTTGTTTTTCTTGCTGACAATATAACATCCGTTATACTGTTCGACAGGAAGTATACATTAACACATTTGAAATGTTGGTCTTGATGTCGGGGATGGAGGGAGGGACTTGTTCTTGTCCCACTGATTAAATATTTATACACTGCATAATCCGGTAGTAAAATCCCGGGCATTTACTCTTGAATTGTCAAAATTAACACAATTTGCAAGAATTTTTGAATATATAAAAACGAATGACTTGAACTTGCGCATCTGTATGAGAAGCGGCCGTAAGATGAAACTTCCAATAAACAAATACCTATTCTTTAATACCAGAAAAGCTATTCCGTGAGACGCGCAAGTCTGGGTCAACTTTGAAAGCAGGTGTCCGACGAAGCACAACTTACAATCCATTTTGCAAGCAGTGTTTATTATTAAAATAAATCTTAAATCTATTTCCTTTTACAAATTCGTGCCGATTAATGCCACGTGGACTCTCAACTGATTTTCTTGAGCTCTGTCGCGTGAACGATCGCTCGCTAACAAAGCAGCTCGCTTCCAGCCATTGTCTGACCGTGCTGATAGCGCGCGGCCTGTGTTCAGTCATGTCGACGGACTACATTCAACAGAGTTAGAACAATGGCCAGCCGATAATCATGGGCATTGGCGCGCTATACCTTTGTGTTGGCGCACTTCGTTTGCGCGCCGTTGGTGCGCTAACACTAACCTTTCAGCTGATCTGAAGTGTATTAATTACGCGTAACCCATGAAGCATTATGGGTGGAAGAATACCAGACTATGGAATGATACAGTGATTTGCCTAAATGGAGCACATCACAAGAAGCGCATCAGCGCTGCGTTAATGCATTGCGAACGTCATCGTTTCGGGCCTTCATATTAGGGACCGTTCAAAATTTATCTTGAGGGGGAGGGGGGCGGTGAAAATTCAGCTGATGATCCTGAGTTATGTGTGACCCCCCCTCCTTTGGCTGGAAGGTTACCAGTGACCCCCCCCCCTCACCTGACATCATATTTATCAATGACCCCCCCTACACTAACACACACCCAAGTCCAACATAGCCAGGGGCACTAAATGATGCAGTGTGGAATTTTTTTAAGACCGATTGAAAACAGAGTTAATGAAACGAAGAGCTATACGTTGATAGAGTGATTCGCGGTATGGTATTATACATATGAAAAAGTGGCAGGGAACGTGACACAGTTCTGCACTACGACGTAGCTGCGAGGAGCTCGGAGATTAAATTCTATATGACGTATTTATTCACATTCACCGGTATGAGGTAAAATTAAGTCATTCTGCATCATGATAATAGATAATACTACATACAACCGCTCAGGGAAACAATGAGGTTATGTTTGATATACTGACACAGAGATAAACTTTATAAAAATACGGGCGAATCCGACATGATTAATTTCATGCATTCATCATGTCGGCCTCCCCACAAAAACCCTGAGAAAAATAGACGGCGTTTTATGTATTATAAAACTATTAAAATTATTATGTTTTATAATATTATCCTCATCATGACATTAACTACCGCCACAATTTATTTCTTCAACTTTGGGGCAGCATAAATTGTTGATTGGTTTGTTTCAGTCTGAAAATGAGGGCTATATTCATTTAGCTAGTCAATGTCCACAACCTATGGTACATTAGATGTGTTTAGATGAAGGATTTGCTACATGCACTGTGTACTGACTCAAATCTAGCTGGCATGAATAGGGGCTCCATAGATAAACAAAGCCGTGTTCTGATATATGTGTTTCCTGATCTAAATCCACCCTGGTTCTTGGACCTAAAAAACATGAAATCCATACAGAAGCTCAAGAAATCCTAGCTGCTGAATAGCTGCC
>JAVTVY010031029.1:0-13558 GCA_036873755.1 Hanleya hanleyi | reverse complement strand
GGGGAGAGGGGGAATTTGGGCTTTTTACCCTGAAACTTACCACACTATGCCCTTGGATGAAGTCCTACCAGAAAATGTTTTAAAAAAAGATCCAAGATGGTCGCTTTGATGACATCACAGTGACGTCATCTTCACAATAGTTATTTTTTGGTCGATTTTTCGGCCAGATTTTTCGATTATTTTATTTATTTGTTTTCTTTGCAAAAGCTGCATGGTAAATTAGTAAATACTAGTCTGATGTGAAATAAAATAGATTTTGCCCAATTTTCTTCGAAGAAAAGCAGGAATTTTTAAGGAAAATGACGGAAACGTTACTTTTTCGGTACACCACATGGCCGCCATCTTGAATTTACCCATGATCCTCCACTCGCGGGGTTATGCAAATAGGCTCAAAATGACCGCAATATGAAAAACTAAAAAGTTGCGGAGTGTCAACTTTCATTTTTTTGTCGTTACGGAGGCAAGAAAGTTTGGTAGAGGGAGCCATGATAACCCCCAGATAGGGTTAAAGAATCATTATTAGAATTGAAGCACAGTATACACCCTAGGATCAGTTTGATAAATTTAAAGATGCAGTCAAATTCTACATTATCCGCTTACGTATTCCTTTATTACTAAAGAACAACTATGCGTCGTAAATGTTGTGATAATACTTTTTTTTGTCCCTACTATATACATGTACTAGTATGTTATATTATATTATTGTATATTAATTATCAATATATCATTGAATATTGTTATCTCTGTATATATGTTATATTTGTATTTTGCAAACCAAAACCGATGTCTCCTACATTCGGCTTAAATACTTGTACATTTCTTCATATAATCAGTGTAAATATTACCAATAATGTTCATCTGGGATATACCAAACCTTGGGATTTCATTCCCGCCATCTACATACATATAGATTATCACTACGAGTGGTCATTTATCTGATTTTTATCACACGAGTTTGATAAAACCCATATGAAACGAGCTGGGTTTCATCAAACGAGTGTGATAAAAAGCTCGTTTCATATGGGTTTCATCAAACGAGTGTGATAAAAATCAGATAAAGACCACGAGTGTTATAATTTATTTCTCACATCAAAATAATGTTGAAAAATAACCAGAAATATAGCTAGCAAACTGTAAGGGTGTGATACAGGTTATGTATCACATGGGTGTATCCCATTGTATTTAGCCGCTGTGATGTGAGAAAACACTGTATCTTTTATCAGAGAATTTTATGTTGTCGTTATATTTGCTGTTGAATACTGAAGGAATCAAATAAAATCAAATGTATATACGAGTTATTGCTTTCCTGTTTCTAAATAATCCATTTCCAAAAGTCTACTGGTCAAATCAAATTGATGATGCGAGAACAGTTCAAAATATTCGCATAATGTTGAAGAATAAACTCATGTAACTGGTGATGGCTGGGAAACGTAGTTAGAGGCAGACAGATGGTGCTTTGGACTTGTTTTTGCCTGTTTTGGGGTTATCTCCCTTCCCTACACAGCAAAAATAGCGTCAGTACTGTTTCAGTACATTTCTACCAAAGTACTGAAACAGTACTGAAATATAACAGTACTGAAACAGTACTGTTATATAACAGTAGCAATTCAGTACTGAAACAGTACTGAAAAATGACTACTGAAACAGTGCAGAAACAGTACTGAAATATAACAGTACCAAAACAGTACTGATATATAACAGTACTGAAATATAACGGTACTGTTTCAGTACTGAAACAGTACTGTAATGTTTCTGTACTTTTTCAGTACTGTACGATTTCAGTACTGTTTCAGTACTGAAACAGTACTGTAATGTTTCTGTACTTTTTCAGTACTGTGCGATTTCAGTACTGTTTCAGTACTGTAATATTTCAGTATTCTTACAGTATGCATCACTGATACTGTGGAAACACCATTGTCACTGATATGATAATACCCATTTGGGACGAGGGACGTCTCCCATTCCAACCAATTCAATTCAATTCAATGTTATAGTCAACTCGACATCGATTACACAGATCAGCGGGGGGACAACTCCCAGTGCCAACAGGGGGCGCTGTAGGTAAGCAGACGACACAGCACAGGCAAGCCGGGAAGTTTGGACTCGTAAAACAGCGAAAAACGTATTTGTTGTCATGACAGTGAGGTGTTCAATGCTAAAAATGAGGTCTGATTCTGTCAGATATGAAGCTTCAAGATTTCCAGATCAATAAGGATGAGTGCATGAGACTGGATACGAGTTGAGCTCCAGGGCGAATTCAATGAACCAGTCAAATCAACAACAACACCATAATAATGAAAAACAGGTCTGCGGGTTCAACATTTGCATAAGACTATACCAGTGACACCAGGCCAAGGACAAACAAGAACACTTATTGATGCAGATGCATCAATGCCGGCGGAAACGTTTGTAGCTTATAATCTGCGTATTACAAGCCGATTACGTGTGCAACTGGTGAATACAGGTCACGACGCACATTATGGTAAAAAAAACACGTCGATTTGTTTGTTTTCCTTAAAGGTTTGACTAATGTAGTTCGCGCAAGATCCCATCTGGAAAGTGTGGGGTTAGCCGGAAGTTAAGTGCTTGCTGGCAAAATATGCACATGAACCGCATGTCAAACTAGGACTTTGAAAGTAATGTTCTCCGGTTGACGTATTAAGTCACTTCATATAGCCTGATGTAAGAGATCGCGCTGTGGCATTATACGGGACCCATCATCAAGCCACTATTTCTTTATTGATGTGTGTAAGCCTAGATCGACTTTCTCTACACATCAATCCGATCCGCGTGTTTTACTGTTTCAAGTTTTTAGTAACTCGCAGTTCAATCTCAAACATTTTGCTGCAGACGTACGGTACACATGGTACAGGTGAATAACTTGGATACATGTCATTTCGTACCCAAACCGAATCGACCCTAACCGTTTCGTACCCAGTCGTTTTCGTACCCTAACCTTTTCGTACCCAGACGTTTTCGTACCCAAACGTTTTCGTACCATATCTTATATCAGTTATCTTATATCATAAACTATATTACCAGACAGCAGAATGTCTGCATAATTATTGTAGAAATTATGCGTAACTTATAGAAGAATAATTAAGAAATATTAGACAAAAAATACACATAACTCACGAAGACTACTGCATCGACGACTCAACTTGGCATACCGGCAGCACAGTGCCTTTTGTAGGCGGGAAACGACACGAGAAAACATGCTTCATTTCCATTCTCCTCCTTGTTGGAAAGATTCAGAATATCTGTTTCGTATGTTATTTTCCAAATAATCAATTTTAAAACGATCAGACATGTCAGATGTTTTGTATCGATTGAGTGTTAAAACTTGAAGAATACTCACCATAAAACTGTATGTGTGATCAGACAATTAACCAGGTACCGTGAGTGGTGGGGTTGCAAGGTGGGCCTACTCGGCCCACGGACTAACTCTATTTAATTTTTGAATACGCCGTCAACTGCGGCGCATAAACGAGTGTATTCCGATCCTTACAATAAGGCTGTTGCTTCGATTTATTTATCTACAAATCGTTTCTTTTACACTCCGTGGAATTTTGTTCAACCCATCTCTGTTGGCAATTATTAGAAATATGTTGGGTTATTTTTTCGACGTAACGGATCGGAATCATTTCATCAAGATAGCTCTTAGCTCTTGGTTTTCAAGATGGACCTGCGCCTAAGATCTCCCGTCATTTCAAGAGGAATTGAGGTATATTTTTGAAAGAGAGACATGGCAGATTCTATGATTCTGGGATGTCCGCATTCTGTAACATCTCTTTATCCTGTCCTTCTGTCTGAATAACGGCAGCGTGGTAGCTAAATAATATATAGCCCTCACGAGTATGAGGGCTATAGGTCGGCCCCAGTCACCTCCAGCGAGGGTTTTAGATAATTTTATTACGAATCACCCACCTCTGAAACTGCCGTACATCTAATCTCTATCCCCTCCTGCGCACTACTTTAAAATCTTGCGCACTATTGTAAAATAGTGACGCATATATCGCCATCTCAATTTTCCAGTCGAAAACTTCAACTCTGTACGCGCCATGTTGGTGACGTCACGGTATATGTGTGCTGGCGGTTTGCAATTGAACATGGCGCATATAAAGTGGAAGTTGTCGACTGGAAAATTCAGACGGTGATATATTCGTTACTATTTCACAATAGTGCGCAAGATTTTAAAATAGTGCGCAGGAGGGGATAGAGATTAGATGTACGGCAGTTTCAGAGGTGAGTGATTCGTAATAAAATTATGTAAAACCCTCGCTGGAGGTGACTGGGGTCGACCTATAGCCCTCATACTCGTGAGGGCTATATATTATTTAGCTACAGCGTGGGTGTCAATAGCCTTATCCATAATGCGGTCCAAAAATGACGGTTCTCCATCGTCCATGTCTGGATAGCTCAAGCTTTCGCCTTTCTGGGACGAGCTATCACTACCATCGCCAGAGGAAGTTCTCAGTCTCCGTATCAAGGGGCAAACCATCAATGTCTATATAAGAGACTTCATCGTCGTCTTCAGCATTGGCTTCTTGTGCCTTCATACCCGTACGCGTGTGTATTCTTCTTGTCTGGCATCATATCGTAGTGTCCAGTGAACGAGCGTTCGCACTCATATGTATTACAAGGGTGTTCTAAATTTTTTCTCTAAATCTGTTATCAAATTACTGGGAATAGAATAACAAATAGGTATTTCCATTTTCGTCTAGTAATCCAGAGGTCTGTGGTTCGAACCCACCCGAGGTGGACGAATTTTTGTTTTCTCTCATCTTCACTTCGAATTGATTTGTTAGTGGAAATATTATTCATATTTATATTTGCGTGACCAAAATATTTTCTGACTCCACAATATTTTGGATTTCCAGGCAGGAAATAAGAAATCAGTATTTGTTACAGTTGAACAGCGATAACGATTCCAAATAAGAGCCAACTCGTCATGTAAGATGACTTTAACTTAATCGATGCCTCGCGTTCAAAGGTGAAATGGACAACGCTCATTGAATGGGAGATGAAATCAACAAGTGACAACAATTACGGCGACAGAACCATTTAACGGCTTAATAGAGGGGAAAAATTATTTGATCGATATCTCTGAAAATATCATGGCTACAGTCTTAAAATTTCATATGCAAATACATAAAAAAAAATAGTGGGGATTGGATGAGCAGTTTAATAATGAGATGAAAAAAAGCAGAAAATTTCCTAAATCGTAAAAAAATCTCATAACATTTCTCCACCCTTTTTTGAGATGAAGTAAGTTTCTGTTACTTCATGTAATGACCTATATTGCTATGTAAATTTCCAGTTGAAATGCCCAATAGTTTTTAGAGTATGGCCTTGTATTTGTAAAACTGTCAATGCCCACAACTGAAGAACCAAGGTCAATAACAGGTTGAAAATTCAGTGACAACGTACTGGTATAATTGGGAATATTTGTCCCAAAGCACAGATGCATACAGGGTATAGTTTTGGACAAAATTACATATGACACTTCTTACATTCTGCGATATTCATGGTCAAGGTCTCATCGGATCGTGTTGTAATCAGTACCAAAATGAGACAATTCAGTGTTTGATGTTATGTTATTGTCTCATGGCGCTCAGTGACATAGTTGTGTTTGAATTGGAAGCGATATTTTCGATTTTTGGCCCTGTGTACCTGGAGAACCAAGGTGAATATCAGGTTGCCATTTCAATGACGTTATATACCTTTGTTGTGAGGAACATTTGTACAAGATTACAGATTCCTCTGAGATATCGTTTTTGAGAAAATCAAGTGAAATCCTTTTCACGTTTGGTGATATTCAAGATGAGGGTCAAATTGTATAGTTTCGTAATCAATGCCAAAAGACAGAAAATTCAGTGTTTCACAATATCTCATTGTTTACTGTCAGTTTGATAGTTTTTCAGCAAATGGAAGCCGCATTTTTTAATTTTGCATGCTTACCATTCTAAAGGTAATGGTCGCTGTCGAGTTCGGACACTTGTGACCCAGTTTGCAGTCTGATTGGAAAAGCTTTTCAAGTGCTGACCCCTACAGTTTCACGTCCTACTACGAAGAATCTATATGTCAAGGGTCAATTTAAGGTTGTATTCTTCATAAAAGTGTCCATTAACAGTAGAAGAATCGACGCCCTGACTTGTTTCCTTATATAATGACAGTTTTTGGAAAATATTAACAGGGAGATTACTACTCTTTCTTGTTATATAATAGATTGAAAATAAAACTACAGCATGGCTATACATATAAGTTTTACGAATACTCTAGTGTCTTGCAGATCTGCTGTTTCGATTTGGCTGCACACCGACGACACGGAAAACGTCATCCACGAAGAGAACCTCGAACCTGCTCTTCTGACCTACTTAATTTATTGTCTCAGTATTGGGAATTTCTTGAAACACTTACATTCCAAATCTCAGTCAGATACTCTTATCCGTTTAGTCGGTATTCGCAAAATGAATTTTTACTTTGAGAGCTTATAGGTCAAAAGGTCAAAGTCATGTGTCGAGAGAATCACGCGTGACCTAAGACAAAGTTCTACCTATACGTGTGCCCAATATCTAAACAGTACATAAAATCGTCGAGGTCGTTTTGCTCTGTACAAAAAATTGCTCCGAAAATTGGAATAGAATAACAAATAGGTATTTCCATCTACCTAATTACCGTGGCTTCCCAGCCTCACAATAACTCCAATAAAGGGAGGTAACTGGAACATCTTCCTTTGCTGTGTCAAGTTTGTGAACAAAACATTTACAATTTATAAAATTTTATCACTTAGTTTTGCAAATATCTTTCATGTGTCAAAATCTCAATGATAAGGCATATCTATTCTAATTGAAAATGAAAGACAATTGTGGAAATATCTGAAAGCAAATTTTCTAATGTGACTATTAATCAAATATACTATACAACTGCCCAATTCTTATGATAAGATAATAGCCAACATAAAAAATGTGTCAGACACTCAATGCACCACCAAGAATGATAATAAAATAAACGTTAACTTTTTGACACCCCATTTTGTTTGGGGTAAGTGAATTAAACAAAATGAGTCATCCCTTTACAAATACTACTTTATTTCTTTGAAATTTTCGAACAGCATTTTTAGAGTTAGAAGTAGAAAAAAACCCATCTTCATGTCTTCTGAGGGTAAATATGTTATTTAGGTCAAAATTTAAAAGTTTGTTTGTGTTAACAAGGGAAGCGAAGGGAAAAATGTTGGGTCGGTCGGTCGCATTCTAATTGTTTTTTATTAATTTTTTTTTTTTTTTTTGTCGATTAAAATTCCCCGATAATTTTTTCTCCTTGTTTGCATGCAATGACATGCAGATCGACTTGCTCATACCACAAAGAAGTGTTTGCTGAAACTTTACTTGAGAGTTTACGATCACTATTAGGTTCCTTCTAATACGTTGAACAGGACTCCTGCTCACGGTAGGCTGTCCGTCAAGAACACGCCAAAATTTGAATTAGCCAGAACATGAGCTGCAAACTAGTCACATATTTTCTTTCGGGAGGCAATCCTTTGTATCGGTGGACCAGCGAATTGCCAGCGATGACATTGACAGCTGGCTGAATTGACACAAAATGAAGATTTAACCCTCTCAGGACCGAATTAATTCTACCGGAAGGAAAAATCTGATATTATGAGAAAATGATCCCCTTGGCCAAATATAATCAATTTCACAAAAAAAAAATTTCACCTGCTGCCCGCAAAGGATTCTGGGAACGTTGCAAATTTGCAACGTTGGCCATAAAAGTCAGCTATACATCAAAGGCAACAAGTTTTAATTTTTCCCAAAAAAGAAAAATACAGTTTTCTATGTCTTTATAAATAAGTAATTTGATATGAAAGTTGCTATAAAGACGAAACAGGTTTGAAATTCGTGTTGTGTGGGACCAAAATCTCCCTTTACAGCAGTGAGGCCACCTTTTGGCACCACATAAAATGGACATAAACTAATGTATAAATAAAGTAATCAAAGCTTTTTTGGCTGATTTACTAATTGTTCTAATTTATTTATTTTATTATTTTCCTTTATTTATGTATTTGATGTTTTACAATGAGACCAGGGTTGTTTCATTTATATATGAGCATTCATAATTCATAAGATAACTTTTTCAGCAGTAATGTGGCGAAACATCTCTATTTGAAGTTTATGTAATGCCAAAAGACCCCAAAGTAATAAATAGAACGCGGAGAAAAGAAATATACATTTATAATATGTTTGTTCAAAGAAATCAAAAAAATTTCAGTCCGTACAACTGGGCAAATGTTGCAAATATGCAACAACTACATCAACACAAATAGGACACCTGAGGTCAAACGTTGCAAATTCGCAACAACAGAAAAAAACAATTTCTGGGAAAATAACTATGAACAATTTTACTTATTATACAGCATCTACTCTATCTATACTAATTCCTCATATTACCTATGCTGTACAATATTGATTACGACAGAGGGTTCTTGTGATATTTAACTTAATTCGGCAAGTGCACAACCAGATTTCTTCTCACATGGAAGCTGCCATATTGAAAGGATTCTAACTACGCCACCTGGTGAGCTGAGTATGAACTCTAGGTTGCAAAAGAGCAACAATGTCCTTCAGTGTTACCTAAATACATATAACATGAAAAACCATATTCATGGATAAATAGCTGATTGGATAATGAGCTGTTGCTAATTTGCAACGCGCGCCTGGAGAGGGTTAATTTACATAAATCACTGCAAATTGGGTCGTCTGCTATTCCTTCACCTTATATGCACCCTACTGAATCGACAAGTATGATTGTACGTGAATGCACCAGTCCATTTGTCATGCGACCATGAACTGTAGATTGGGTCACTTCACATTGAAGACGGGTAACAGCTGCAATGTTGTAATGAGGCAACATATGATTGTATATCAGATATGTCGACAGTCCATGGTAGCTACCATTTGTCTTGGCAACAGTCCATTTGGCGAATCATTGGCCAAGGTTACACGGTTCACGTCAGTTCGGACTGACCGTATTTTGACCTACCATGGACTGTCGATCGATCCGACGATGATACCATGGACTGTCGTAATATCAGACAGACAGAGAATAAACTATTAATGGTTCATATTCCTCTTGGACACACACAAGTGAAAGGAATCGAGAGATGAATGAGTCAGTGATACACGAGGCAGGTAGTAAGTTCCCACGTGTTCATTTTGTGCTCATTTCCTCAAACTATAATTCGATGCTAATACCTACCATGGACTGTCCACCAACATCTAAAAGCACCTCTCGCCGCAAAAATGTTTAAAATTTTTGTTAACTTGAAATAGTAATAACCCTACATTTGGTGACAATATAGTACGAAATCTCTCCATCAAAAATTGACTGGACACCAGTAACCATACCTGTCATCGATATGCTGAAAATCGTTCATTTTCGGCTGTGGCCACTGTCGTCTGGGCAGACACACGCCCACGCTTGATAACGAAAGCACCGAAAAACCTACCACTGACTGTGATTTGACACGTGACCGGCGGTGTTTACCTACAATCATATGTCGATTCAGTAGGGTGTTATGGCTTAAAAGATGACGGACTTTTTCTGAACACTACCGCGGACTGGCTTTGTGGCAAACCTTGTTCCTAGGGGAGTCCGTGCTTTCCTAAATACAGCACTATGTATCATATAGCCGAAGGAGGAACTTCTGTGCGCGGCTGTATGGGAACAAGTTCAACTCTTCTTAACAGTTACGATCCTTCTGCATATAACTTGCCATTACAAATCAACACATGACTACTGTATGGAGAATGTATGTTGCCATTATGGTGGTGTTTTTGGCGTGCACGATCCTCTGATGGAAAGACAACAACAACAACAACGATGGGAATAATTTCTTCATGATTTTATTTTTGAACAAAAAAAAAGCCTTTGATAATGTCTTCTGCAGTAATAAATATTCAATATAACATTAAAGGTCGAGGTCGTTTTGCTCTGTACAAAAAATTGCTCCGAAAATTGGAATGGAATAACAAATAGGTATTTCCATCTGAAATGGAATTTTATACCTAATTACTGTCCCAGCCTCACAATAACTCCAATAAAGGGAAGTAACTGGAACATCTTCCTTTGCTTTGTCAAGTTTGTGAAAAAAACATTTACAATTTATAAAATGTTATCACTTAGTTTTGCATATATCTTTCATGTGTCAAAATCTCAATGATAAGGCATATCTATTCTAATTGAAAATGAAAGACAATTGTGGAAATATCTGAAAGCAAATTTTCTAATGTGACTATTAATCAATATATACTATACAGCTGCCCAATTCTTAGGATAAGATAATAGCCAACATAAAAAATTTGTCAGACTCTCAACGTACACCAAGAAATATGATAATAAAATATCATAAACTTTTTGACACCCCATTTTGTTTGGGGTAAGGGAATTAAACAAGAAGAGTCATCCGATTACAAATACTACCTTATTTCTTTGAATTTTTCGAACAGCATTTTTAGACTTAGAAGTAGAAAAAAACATCTTCATGTCTTCTGAGGCTAAATACTGTGGCATGGATATGTTATTCAGGCCAAAATTAAAAAGTTTGTTTGTGTTAACAAGGGAAGCGAAGGGGAAAATGTTGGGTCGGTCGGTCGCACCCTAATTGCTTTTTATTAATTTTTATTTTTTGTCGATTAAAATTCCCCGATAATTTTTTCTCCTTGTTTGCATCCAATGACATGCAGATCGACTCGCTTATACCACAAAGAAGTGTTTAAAGTGATCGTAAACCCTCAAATAAAGTTTTCATCAAATGAAAGACCATTGCAAACAGTGTGGGAAAATATTTATTGTAATTTGTTTACGATTTTATTGCACAGAGCAAACTGCAAATAAAGCATGGTATTCTATGGTGGTCTGTTGCAATCATATCTACACTAGGTCCAGTGACGTCACACTGCTTTAATATATATATTTCAAACTTTGTCATCTTAGCTTGCTAAGGGCATTTCACGTTTCGCAGAAGTTTCTATACGTATCATGATCGTGCCATGCGTTCGGATGATGAAACTTTGTATGCACTTTCCAATGCTTGATTCAAGCTTAAGGTGTGTATACTTTGAGTTTGAACACAGACTCACTGTTCCAATGTGAATGTTTCACCAAAATCTGGGAGATGGTAACTCGTAAGTGTCAAGTCAATTTGAATCTTGCATTTAATTTCCCCGATTTTAGTGAAGCATGCACATTGGAACAGTGAGTCTAGCTGTGTTGAAACTCAAAGTATACACACCTTAAAGGGATGGAAAACCCTTGAAAGAAGTATGTTGTAAATGAAAGAATAGTTCCATCACTGTCCAAAAGTATTTTTTATTTATTTTTCTAATTTTTTTCTAACTGAGCAAAAAGCCGATAAACTTTGGATGGTGGCCTGTAAGTGGCATTCCTCATTATTCGTTTTGATAATTCTCGATGTTATAATTTTTCTTTAACCAAATGTACTGCTATGCACACTGTGATATGGACTAGACATCGACTAATAACAAATCCGCAAGTTTGAGAGGAACCATCTTTGCTTATTTGCTGATAACATAACGGGGAGCTCTCAAATATATTATATTACACATTTTTGCGATATGTATCTGTGGGCAGGTTGTACTTGAAAACCTTGCACACCATGGGCTTCCTAAAGAAGTTGCGAACAGACAAATGTTGGTGAAATGGCAAACAAATTGCATAATCTAGGTCCAATTATGTAACCTACGTACATGGTTGTTTAACCATTAAATAAGCAATGTTTCACGTTAAACCTTTAAAATACTTCCCTATCGATGTCTACTTCCCTACTGCGCGAGAATAACGATGAGTGTTTAGTGGGTATCTGCATGCAATAATTGAGAGGATAGGAAAATGGATGGTCATAACAGACCACCATACAAACACATATATCAAATGCGTTTTATTCGGTTAAAAAAAAATCGCAAAAATAAATAAAAATACCTTTGGACAGTGATCGAACTATTTTTTCATTTACAACATACCTTTTCAAGGGTTTTCTATCCCTTTAAGCTTAAATCAAGCATTGGAAAGTGCATACAGTGCATAAGTTTGAAATATATGTATTAAGGCAGTGTGACGTCACTGGACCTAGATATGATTGCAGACCACTATAGAAAACCATGCTTTATTTGCAATTTACTCTGTGTAAAATCGTAAAAAATTACAATAAATATTTTCTGACATTGTTCGCAATGGCAATGATTTAATGGAAACTTTACTTGAAGGCTTATTAGTCACATTAATAAAATTACTTTCACTGAATGCAGTCATAGTGGCAGTCTTTCAGGTGACATGTTCTGTTATTTGATTGAGCATAGAGAGATTGAAATGTTTTCCTATTTGCCGAGCGAAGCGACACAAAAAAAATTTCTGAAATGTATTTCCTCGTGTCAGTTTGACTCATTACAGAGCATTGATGAAAGGTTTCATGAGAAAAAGTCAAAATATGGGAAATATAGGAGGTTTTGAGTAAAATATAGGAAAATATAGGAATGACTCAAAAATATAGGAAAATATAGGAAAGATAAGAGGCACTTGAAGGCCTGCAATGGGGAACCCACTCATAGACATTTGCGGTATGGGGCGTGGCACAAGCAGCTCAATATATTAGATGGTCATCAGCAATACAAAATTTCATTTTTAAGGAGTTTAAGGATTTCAACTCAATTTTTAAGCATATTTCAGGACATTCCAGGATAAGAACTAAATTCCAGGAGTTTCTGGGAATTGCCAGAGGGCGTGCGAACCCTGAGATCACTCTTGTTGAGCCGTCACGTGAACAAAAGTGCCCTTTGACTCGGACGTGACCTTTGACCCGGATGTAGGCCTAACCCTTGACCTGGAAGTGATGTCACCGGAAGTGACATTCGCGACGTCATAACCCTCAAAAATAATAATGAATTTCCCGTGTATATACTACTGACGCTTCGCTACTAATTTATTTTCGAACATTTCAAGGCACTTGTCACAATTATTTCGTCTTCCCTTCCCCTCCCTAAGTTTCAGTGATCTATCTGTATTATCATAGTAAGTTTTCTAGATCCCGACAACAATGGAGAAACCATGTGTAAGGTGTACCAAAACAACCAGAAATTTACTAATTATTCTTTATTATGGTAAATTTCATCATAGTTTCATCAAATATCATTCATATCCATTCCAGGAAAATAAGGCATTTCGTGTTGAGTCGCGGAATACCTCCAAAATCAAAATGACCTAAACCCATATTTGAGAGCAAATTTAACACATGTATGCAAATAATATGCAAATAAGGCAAAAAGTATAGAGTTTAGAAACTTTTAAGGTATATATCAAAACTTTCACTATTCAAAGAACATGTGTGCAAAAAATTAATAAGATCGAATAGATATTTAGCGACACACGTACGCCGTGTCATTTTAACCCTTTCTCTTGCTCAAATTAATAAGATCGAATAGATATTTAGCGACATACGTACGCCGTGTCATTTTAATCTTTTCTCTTGCTCTCATTATGTCTT
>JAVTVY010031028.1:0-12362 GCA_036873755.1 Hanleya hanleyi | reverse complement strand
GTATTAGGACTTAGGGTTAGGTATGCTTCATAACTATCAGGTTTAGGTTCATTTCAGCTATAGAAGTCAGATAATTTCTCCACCAAAGCGTAACTAGGGTAATGTCAAAGCTGGGCGTTCAGCATGAGTGTGCTTGATGTTGACTTTCAAAGCACTGTTAGGAAGGAATATATCTGAAGTGCAGTGTCAAAGCGGTATTAGGGAAAAATGTATGTGCAATCGAGTGTCAAAGCTGTATTAGGGAGGAATGTATGTTTAGGTGAGTGTCAAAGCAGTGTCACGGAATGTATGTCAAGTCGAATGTCAAATTGTTATTAGGGAGAAATGTATGTGGAGTCAAGTGTCAAAGCGGTGTTAGGGAGGAATGTATGTGAAGTCGAGTGTCAAAGCGGTGTCAGGGAGGAATGTACGTCAAGTCGAGTGTCAAAGCGGTGTTAGGGAGAAATGTATGTCAAATCGATTGTCAAAGCGGTGTTAGAGAGGAATGTACGTGAAGTCGAGTGTCAACCAGTGTTAGGGAGGAATGTATGTCAAGTCGAGTGGCAAAGCGGTGTTAGGGAGGAATGTATGTGAAGTCGAGTGTCAAAGTGGTGTTAGGGAGGAATGTATTTTGAAGTTGAATGTCAAAGCGGTGTTAGGGAGGAATGTATGTGAAGTCGACTGTCAAAGCTGTGTTAGGGAGGAATGTATGTTTAGTCGAGTGTCAAAGCTGTATTAGGGAGGAATGTATGTAATGTTGAGTGTCAAAGCGGTATTAGGACTCAGGGTTAGGTATGCTTCATAACTATCAGGTTTAGGGTCATTTCAGCTATAGAAGTCAGATAATTTCTCCACCAAAGCGTAACTAGGGTAATGTCGAAGCTGGGCGTTCAGCATGAGTGTGCTTGAAGTTGACTTTCAAAGCACTGTTAGGAAGGAATATATCTGAAGTGCAGTGTCAAAGCGGTGTTAGGGAAAAATGTATGTGGAGTCGAATGTCAAAGCAGTCTTCGGGTTGCATTGTACGTGAAGTCCAGTGTCAACCGGTGTTAGGGAGGAATGTATGTAAAGTCGTGTGTCAAAGCGGTGTTAGGGAGGAATGTACGTCAAGTCAAGTGTCAAAGCGGTGTTAGGGAGGCGTACGTCAAGTCAAGTGTCAAAGCGGTGTTAGGGAGGAATGTATGTCAGGTCGAGTGTCAAAGCGGGATTAGTACTTAGAGATAGGTATGCTTCATAACTATCACGTTTAGGGTCATTTCAGCTATAGAAGTGCAGTGTCAAAGCAGTGTTAGGGAAAAATGTACGTTGAGTCGAATGTCAAAGCGGTGTTCGGGATGAATGTATGTGAAGTAGAGTGTGAAAGCGGAGTGAGGGAGTAATGTACATGAAGTCGACTGTCAAAGCGCTGTTAGGGAGGAATGTACGTCAAGTCGAGTATCAAAGCGGTGTTAGAGAGGAATGTACGTCAAGTCGACTGTCAAAGCGGTGTTAGGGAGGAATGTATGTCAGGTCGAGTGTCAAAGCGGGATTAGGACTTAGGGTTAGGTATGCTTCATAACTATCAGGGTTTGGGTCAGTTCAGCTATAGAAGTCAGATAATTTCTCCACCAAAGCGTAACTAGGGTAATGTTGAAGCTGGGTGTTAGGCATGAGTGTGCTTGAAGTTGACTTTCAAAGCACTGTTAGGAAGGAATATATCTGAAGTGCAGTGTCAAAGCGGTATTAGGGAAAAATGTACGTGCAATCGAGTGTCAAAGCTGTATTAGGGAGGAATGTATGTTTAGGTGAGTGTCAAAGCAGTGTCACGGAATGTATGTCACGTCGAATGTCAAATTGTACCTTGTATAGTGTAATAGCTAATTATTTAGCAACTATCTCCAATTAGAAAGCAGGATTGGCTTTGATTGTGACGTTGCAAAGTGACGCTCTCAAGAAAAACATCTTCATTCTGACGCCCTTCATTGTGACGTTACAGGGTTAGGCTCACCCTTTCCTTCCATTCTGCCGGTTCAAAGTGCCGGCAGAAGAAAAGTCTCTGATTTTCCATTGTGCCGCTGCAAATCTGCCGTAAAGAACTAAAATGACTGTGTTTCATTGTGACGCTGCAGCGTCAGTACGAAAAAAGATGGTCTTAAATTTTTCATTGTGACGTGCCATTCTGCCGTACCGAGAAAAAGTAATGTTTCTGATGATCAATTAAACGCTTTATTTCCTTCCATTCTGTCGCTTCAAAGTGCCGGCAGAAAGAAAGTCTTTCATTTTCCATTGTGCCGTTCCATTCTGTCGTAGAGGGAAAAAGTGATTGTGTTATATTGTGATGCTGGTAAGCAGGATTGACTTTGATTGTGACGTTGCAAAGTGACGCTCTGATGAAATACATGTTCATTCTGACGCACTTCATTGTGACATTACAGGGTTAGGCCCTCTTCCATTCTGTCGCTTCAAAGTGCCGGCAGAAAGAAAGTCTTTCATTTTCCATTGTGCCGTTCCATTCTGCCGTAGAGGGAAAAAGTGATTGTGTTATGTGATGCTGAGAAGCAGGATTTACTTTGATTGTGACGTTGCAAAGTGACGCTCTGAAGAAAGACATGTTCATTCTGACGCACTTCATTGTGACGTTACAGGGTTAGGCTCACCCTTCCTTCCATTCTGCCGGTTCAAAGTGTCGGTAGAAGAAAATTCTCTCATCTTCCATTGTGTCGCTGCATTCTGCCGTAAAGAGGTAAAGGGACTGTCTTTCATTGCGACGTTGCAGCGTCAGTTCGAAAAAATATGGTCTTAAATTTTTCATTGTGTCGTTCCATTCTGCCGTACCGACAAAACAGGTACCTTGTATAGCAACTACCTCCAATTAGAAAGCAGGATTGGCTTTGATTGTGACGTTGCAAAGTGACGCTCTCAACAAAGACATCTTCATTCTGACGGACTTCATTGTGACGTTACAGGGTTAGGCTCAACCCTTCCTTTCATTCTGCCGGTTCAAAGTGCCGGCGGGCAGAAAGAGAGAGAGTCTTTCATTTTTCATTGTGCCGTTCCATTCTGCCGTAGAGGGAAGAAGTCATTGTGTTATATTGTGATGCTGGTAAGCAGGATTTGACTTTGATTGTGACGTTGCAAAGTGACGCTCTCAAGAAAGACATGTTCATTCTGATGCGCTTCATTGTCACGTTACAGGGTTAGGCTCACCCTTCTTTCCATTCTGCCGGTTCAAAGTGCCGGCAGAAGAAAACTCTCTGATTTTCCATTGTGCCGCTGCATTCTGCCGTACCGAGAAAAGGTAATGTTCCTGATGACAAATTGAAAAGTCAACTTCATTTCCTTCCATTAAGAAGGTGCAAAGAGCGTTGACAAAGACAGAGCTGTACTCTGCTGTACAAAGAAACTACTTTGAACCACATTGTGTTTCATTAATATGGCACTTGTACGGCTGAAAATAAGAGAATGGTGCAGGTTTTCCACCCTCTTATAGTCTCTCTCGTGCTTCCTTACATGAAGTATCCACCACAATAACTCAATAATCGCGCGGTATTTACTCATAATATAATGGTGATATCAATAATAATAAGAGTAGTAATCATAAGTAAAAAAAAGGATCGTCAGTCAAACTGATATCCATGATTTTTGTTTCTTTGTGAATAATGTTTTTTGTTTCCAAGACGTGGCCGGTCTCTATAAAGGACAACACAAGTTCAAGGTAGAATAACAGAAATAACACAGAAAGAATCATTCGGATAACATAAAATCAGTCGCTTGTCCATTATATGAGCAATGTCCCATGATATCGTGGCTGATAACCAGAGCATATTCAACTGACTATTTCCCCGCAACAGGGGAAGAGGAAAGAATCAGTGTAGGCTGGTAGGTATGAGGATAGGATAGAGAGAGGTATTGACCCCGGAGAGAGGGAGAAAGGACAGGGTGGGGTGGGACAAGGCTGGGGTAGGGGTTGGGGTGGGGGTATTTCCCATATAATTGAAAACTCGTCTCCAACTAACCAGTCGATATTAATGACCTGGTGATCAGATTGGGTTGTGGTATAGTGTCACCTTACTTAGCTGTTGTCAGAGGACCCCACTTCGCTTCAAAACTTGTCCGACACATATTACGTATGGCTATATATTTTTCTATGTCCCTGGTCTTAAGAATCAATTGTCGTGCTCCCTGAAAGACTGGTTTGATATTGCAAGATCTACAAATATATATATACCGCTTTACCAACAGTAACAAATGATTGACAAGAACAGATACGGTATTACTTAGAATAACCTGAGAAACCGATGGTTCAGTAATAGAAATTGCCAAATTCTTTGCCCAGGTGTGCAGATCTATCCATATTTGTTTTGAGTATATACAGTAATAAAATAAATGTACGAGGGTTTCTCTCTCCTGGTTACAGAAGGAGCACATCTCGGAATCGGTCTTACCCCACAAGTTTAACAGATGGTATGTAACAAGTATTCTATGAATAATTTGGTACTGAAAATACTGTAAATTTGTTTCTTTCGTTGCACTGTAGATACTATTATATACGGAAGACCAAACAATATCATTATTGAATGCTAGTTCTTTCTCCCACTTTTGGTGATTATTCAAAGATTTTATTCCAACGTTGTTCAATAATATTTTGTATAAGAATTTCGAACACTTTTGCCTCATAAGTCTCCTATATATTTCCACTTCAGCAAATATGGTATTTTTGACAAAATATCCATTTTTAATATACCTACATTTTTCAGTTGGAATATTGTGTATTAAGGCACAGTGGATGATAAACTGGGAAGACTTAATTCCATACTTATCCTGGAGCTCCTTGAACTGTAAGAAGCGCATTCCATCTTGGCTCAATAGGTCGCTTAGTGTAGAGGCACCCCGCTCAGACCAGTTGGCAAGATGCCACCATTCTGAATTAGGGGCAAGATCAAACAAAAGGTTATTTGTTGCCATATTACTCGAGCTATCTCCATCTAGACACTGCGCCCATGCCCTTAGTACATCACGCCAAAACAGATTTTTCATTTCTTTCTGCATGGCACGTACACTTGATGAGTCAAGGTTCCAAATATTGTGTCCGACAGGTTGAAGGGTCCTATTAACTAATATGCCAAGAACATCTTTACTTTGCTACTCTCTTTATCCATTTTATTTTCATATACGAAGCGAAAGTCTGAAAATGAATCATATTTAATCCCCCTCGTCTTTTGGTGTGATCATAGTTTTACGTTTGATTTTGTCATGCTTACCATTCCAGATAAAGTTAAAAAGGATTTTTTCAAGCTCAGTTATGAAGGAAGCATCAGGATCAGGTAGTACTTGAAAAAGATGCACAAGAAGTGGGAGAATAAACGTTTTAATAACGGTAATTTTCCCAATCGGAGTTAAATTTCTCCTACCCCAACTTCCTATATTTTTTTTTATAGATACCATTTTGTCACTATAGTTTTTGTTAACCGTTTCTTTCATAGTGGGGTAAAACCAGATTCCAAGTAGTTTATAACCTCCCGGGTCCCAAGTTATCCTGTAATGAGAACACAGTTTTACGGAGCTTCCTTTTTCTTTACCAATCCATATAGCCATAGACTTCTCAACATTTAAACACAGGCCAGACGCGGAAGAAAACTCATCCAGGATACCCATAGCTCTCGCGAGAGATTCACGAGATCCATCCAAAATCAGAGTCGTATCATCGGCATATTGTTGTATTTTGATCTCGGAATTTTCTATTTTAATCCCCTGGATAGTTTTATCTTGTTTTATGGCGATGGCGAGAGTCTCTGCGACTAGGATAAATAGGTATGGGGATATCGGGTCCCCCTGTCGACAACCCCGATTTAGGTTAAAAAACTCTGAAAGGTATCCGTTATTCATAACACAGCTTTTCGAGCCATTCTGGAAGACTTTTATCCAACGAATGATGTCCGCTCCAAAATTAAATGATTTCAATGTGTTTTCAATATAATCCCAGGAGACCGAATCAAAAGCTTTTTCGAAATCTATCAGGAACAGAAGTCCTGGAATATTGTTTTCTTCTGTATAATTTATGATATCAAATAAAAGTCTAGTTATTTCTCCAATAAAGCGTCCCTTCATAAAACCTTTCTGTGATTCGTCAATTATTAACGGTAAAACTTCCCTGATTCTATACAAGTTGAAATAATTTTGTAGTCCACGTTTAGTGAAGAGATTGGGCGCCAGTTTTTTATAAGTTTCCTATTTTTCCCTTCTTTGGACAGATATGATATATAACTTTCCTGTTGAAAAGGCGAAAGTGTTCCTGTTCTGAAGGCATGTCTGGCTGACCGTAAAATGAATACTCCGATGTCATCCCAAAAGCATCGGTAGAATTCTACTGGTAAACCGTCAGACCCCGGAGATTTTCCATTTTTCATATATTGTAAAGCCTTAGTAACTTCATCTAGAGAAAGTTGTCCTTCGCAGGAGATCTTTTTCTCATTTGGGAGATGCACAGAATGATTCAGAAAAATATCGTCATTTGAATCGGATAGAATCATTTTCTCAGAGTATAGTTTACTATAGAATTTTTTTAGTTCATTTAGAATTTCTAAATCTTCCCACCCTCCCCATGCATTGAAGGGTATCGTGAAGTCTCAAATTATTCGTTTTAACATAATTCTAGTGACCTCCAGTATTTCAATCAGTCGTGGTCTATCGTGTTCAAGGCACTGCGGCCTCGAGGCTACTCAGCCCGTTATCTCCGAAAAATAAAATCGGACACTCTCCGACAAATTACGACTTATAACACAGGGGACATACACCAATCTGAAGCTATTAGGATCAAACACAATCGACCTGGGTACGGTGATGGGCGATCTGGAAAATGTGTGAAAGAGCGGTGTAAACTTAACTCATTTATCGCCACGCGTTCTACTTTCAAAAGTGAACAAACCAAAAATGGGTACCAAATGAGAGAATGTCTCAACTGCGACTCTGTCAACGTGATTTATCTCATAACGTGTAATAAATACCTTAAACCATATGTTGGATAAACAAAGAATGCGATCAGAATACGAGCAACACGCCATAGATCAGACATATTCTTGGAAAACGATGGCCCAGTGAATGACCACTTTAATCTCCCAGGTTATTCGTTTGAACAACATTTCGAGATCATGCCAATAGGAAAAATACCAACGCTCAACACTCAGGAAGGGACCGATAACCGGCGGGCAAGACGCGAGTCATTTTGGATCAAAACCTTGCAAACGCGAAAACCGTTTGATATGAACGGCAAGGTATCCAAAAGAGAGATCATTCCATTTGTTCTTCGGTACAACAGAAGAAATGTTGAAATCGCACACATTCTCAAAAAAGAATATAACGAAATCCAGTCTAAATTAAAGAAAGGACCATTTGACTTGAGACCAGTTATTGCCTACACCAAGAATGAGATCTTACGTGACATCCTGGTGAGTACTAAGCTACATCCATTATCATTGCCTACATAAGCAGTGAGTATTATCTGGGTAACTGACATGACATTACCTTATTGCCGCAATGCCCCCCACCCCCGTCACTTCCCATCTCACAGAATTACTTACAAATAAGGTTTCATAAAAAAAGCATAAACTCTGTGCTTCAATTTGTGAACGAAGAGATGTATGTTACTCAAAAGAGATGTATCACATTCCATCAGCATGACATGAAGCTAGAAACATAAGCGGTCATTTTAAGTCCACAAGAAACTTGTCTCTACGAAAACTTTTAGTACAAAAGTTTGTTTCCACAGCCCTGTGCCGGTGCCTACATTTATCAAAATATATTATATACAGTAAACGGTATATTAATTAATGAATTACACGTAGATCACTGGTAATACATCTTGTATACAGCGTTGACATTCGCTCTAGGATCCTCCCGTTCTAGAGATATAGTGACGTTCCCAAAATCCTTTAATTCATCTTGTGACGTCACGATGACGTCGCCTGGGTATCCAATGACGTAAGTTTCATCTCAGTGGCCCTTTCCGTTCATGAGATATGAAGATTTTAATAAATTTACCAAAAAAAAATCGAAAAAATGTTTTTTGGTCGAAAACGAAATTTCT
This sequence comes from Hanleya hanleyi, assembly GCA_036873755.1. Taxonomy (NCBI): domain Eukaryota; kingdom Metazoa; phylum Mollusca; class Polyplacophora; order Lepidopleurida; family Hanleyidae; genus Hanleya; species Hanleya hanleyi. Next base: position 4,321 of record JAVTVY010031028.1, on the reverse strand, counting down.
AGGCTTTACGCGTACAATTACAGATTCTGTCTATTTAACGAGAATATTTTAATGATGTTTTCGGGGGAAAATAGCCGCCTTACCTTAGTAAGGGTCATATAACCAGTCGTGCGAGACAAAGTGCGTCGAACACCGATTGTAATACTCATGATACCTTACAACTCCGTGACCTTTTCTGATGTATGTAACATAATATACATCTAGTCCCGATTCGCTTGGCTGCACAGGTCGCATCGAGAATGGTATCAAACACATCCTGATCATGACTAGAACCCCGCAGATCCGCGAGTAGGTCGTCCGAATGCCCGGTCGCTACGTGGTGACCCCTCGATCTATAGATACCGAGCTGAGCAGACGAACATCGCAAACACCCCTCGAACTATGGACGCGGTTCGGTGAGCACATATAGGTTCTATCAATAGACGAGGACCTAGAACACCGCTTCTATAAATATAGAAGACTCCTCGACCTACTTATGACGTTGTGCTGACCTACTGAACACCTGCACTTGTTCCAGAACGCCTAGTTCTTATCTACTCCGGTATCACCAAATAAGGTATCTATAAAATCGGAAGGGTTCTATTTAATGTATGTCTTAATTTTGTCGCTGTTGCCGTATCTCTCGAATTAAAAACATATTCATGGGCGTCGCTAGGATTTTTCAAAGGGGGGTCGATTATCATAGCACTTTAGGCGAGGGTCCAGGGGCCGCCTAGGCCCCGGAAGCTCCGGGGTCCTAGATCGCCGGAGATGCGTTCTAAGCGTTTTCCCGGAATTAAATCTGAACAAAATGTATGCAGATTTAGGGTTATATTATACAGCTCTGGGACCTTAGATGGCCTGAGATGCATTCTGCGCGATTTCCAACAATTAAACTAACACGTCATTTGTCAAATATCAGTATTATATTTTATTCTCTTGTCATCTTGAAAACACAGTAATAATGCTTTGGGCCGATATACTTCGTAGGCTAACCCAGTGGCGTCGGAACGTAATTGAAAGTGGGGGACCACTATCACAGCCCAATAGGTGGGGGTCCAGGGGCCGCCTAGGCCCCGGAAGCTCCGGGGTCCTAGATTGCCAGAGATGCGTTCTGAACGTTTTTCCGGAAATAAAACTGATCATACTGCATGCACATTTATGATTCTATTTTCACGATTTGTTTTTTCGCAATTATAAGCATGCATCGATATTGAAAATATCGCACCTCATGCCTTCATCCATTTGACGTTCTAGTTATATTTAAAACATACAAAACGATGACTTTTAGTTCTTGGGAGGGAAACCAATATGCCTACAGATACGATTCATTCACACAAAGATAAAACAAGAAAATCCTCACGGCCCAACAGGCGAGGGTTCACGAGCCGTTTAGGCCCCAGAAGCTCCGAAGTTCCAGATATCCAGAGACGCGTTCTAAGAGTTTTCCCAGAAATAAATTCGAACGTAATGTATGCAGATTTATGGTTCTATTTTCACGTATGTTTCGCATTCATAAGCACTCATCGATATTGAAAAAAATCATACTTCATGCCTGAATCCATTTGACTTTTTAGTTATATTTATCACATAATAAAAAACACATAAAAAAACGATGACAATTACATCATGGGACATTATAACCAATATGATAGCGATTCATTTACACAAAGCTAAAATGAGCGATCCTCACAGCCTGACAGGCGAGGGTCCAGGGGCCGCCTAGGCCCCGGAAGCTCCGGGGTCTCCGGTTGCCGGAGATGCGTTTTACCCGTTTTCCCGGAAACAAATCTGAACACAATGTATATAGATTTATGGTTCTAATTTCACATTTGTTTCGCATAAACCCGCATCGATATTGAAGATATTGAAGATATCCGCTTCCGCTTCCGACCCTCCGCTTCCGACGCCACTGTAACCATGTTAAAATGATTAAAACTAAACATCATCATATCACTTTACGATCCATATGTCATTTCATGACTGTGAACATTAAACTTTTGCTGAAAATATCACAATAATATTGTGTAGAATATCAAACTGTGTATCATGGACTATATCTCGTGGCCATGGTGAAATACTGACTAGAAAAATAAAACTAATATCACTCATTAAAACGTGGCCATGGTAAAATACTGACTATAAAAAAAAATTAAACTGATATATTTTCCGGAAATGAAATATTACGAATGTACGTAGTATAGCCTTCAGTCAAGCTTATACATATACAGCTTTCAGTTTATTGCCCGTTTTGCACTTTGCCAACGGTAGACCGAGGCTACCGATGCGTCACTATCAAATCCACAGGCATCGAGCAGAAGGAAAAAACCCCACACGTGTTAGTGTTAATGATTAATTGAATAGTAAATTTGCTTGCTTTATCCGTCGAGGGTTCCCCTGCTGTATCCGTCGAGGGTGGAGTCTCATGAACAGAGCTACAGCTCTTTCATAATCCACTTTTAAGTCCTGGTAAACCCATTGTTGAGAGAACTGACGTGTCACTACTGGAACGGAGCATGCTTACGAGCTCGAGACGGACATTTTTTATTTCTTTCTTTTCCCTTTTGCTTTTTTTTGTTTTGTTTTTGTTTTTGTTTTCTCTGTTTTTGTTGTTGTTGTTTTGTTGTTGTTTTTTTTGCCTTTTCTTCTGTTTGTTTTTTGTTTTTGGCGCGTCCAAAGGGGGGTCGTTCGCACCTGACGACCCCCCCCCCCCTAACGACGCCCCTGATATTTAGCATGCGAGACCTAAGATAATGAATTTATTAATTATAGACGGGTATTAGCAACAACTAATGAGAATCAACCCATGAATGTTCCGTTTTGCCCGCCCATGGTTCCATTTTGCATCACCTTTCCATACCAGCCGCCTCAGCCGGAAATATTCCGGAGCTCATTCGTGAACTCATGACTCATGAAATTCTGCTTATTAATTATCGCTTTGACACTATTTTACACTTTTCTAACATTCTATTGGCTGGTTGTGTTTTATTATACCATCTCCAGGAAGAAAAATCCAACCATTTCATCGACACAGAGATAAACTTTGTAACTATACTGTTCTGCATGTGCGATGTTTACCTTTTGCTTTACTGTTGTTGTTTACCATATGTTATAAATGCGGTCTGAGACACCGCCCCATGTCCCTTACCTTTTATACATGTCAGTGTCTCTCTACTCGTTGAATCTCCTGTCCATGATTATCCATTATATACCATTGTGTCACGCGACATGAATAATGTGCCAATTTAGACATGCCGCCCACTCTAATTGACCTGAACATGAAATTCTGCTTATTAATTATCGCATTGTCACTTATTACACTTTTCTAACATTCTATTGGCTGGCTGTGTTTTATTATATCATCTTCAGGAAGAAAAATCCAACAATTTCATCGACACAGAGATAAAATTTTGTAACTATTCTGTTCTGCATGTGCGATGTTTACCTTTTGCTATACTGTTGGTGTTTACTAGTCTACTAAGATTTTAATGCGGTCTGATACACGGCCCCCATATCCCTTACCTTTAATACATGTCAGTGTCTCTCTGCTCTCTAAATCTCCTGTCCATGATTATCCATTATATACCATTGTGTCACGCGACATGAATAATGTGCCAATTTAGACATCCCGCCCACTCTTAATTGACCTATTAACAAAGAGCTAGATGTTTGCTCGCCCTCGTCAATTTTTATATTATGTAACCCAATAATACTGTTTATCCTTTAAAGATAAACCATTTTATTCTGTATTGCCCGCCCAGTTGGAGTTGTGAGATTTACTGGTAAGAGTAGCCTCCCTTGGTGTGATAGGCTGCGCAGTTGTCATGTTGTCGCCACATGATTGAATTGCATAGGCAATTGTTCCTGTTGGGGGGTCTCTCGCGTCAGGGTTTTTGTGGAACACACACACGATTAATTTCGTCTTCACATTTTTGGAGTTTTTCTGTATTTTTTGTCAAGCTTGTTGCTATCCATCTTGTCATCGGGTTTGAGAAATTAGTTTTTTAACTGAAGGCGAAGTCCATGAAGCGGAAATATTTGATTATTTACACTATTTTTCAGATTGTGTTGCCTGTGGGGTACGGCTGTGTCTGGTGTACAGTGGCACGCGGTAGCGCCATGCAGTGAGTGCGATTGAGGTCAAACCACCATCAACTCGGTCAAGTGCTGTCAGTGTTTCAACGGTTGGAATACGCCGTACATAAATAACCGAGGAATCTTTGTACCATGTGGACAGTTGGTGGACTCCGACTGAACAGGACAACTTGGAAGATTTCCAAGTAACTTGGTGAGTGTATGTCCGTGACTAAATTATGGGGTAAATCATGGGACGGCCGTATAA
>JAVTVY010031027.1:0-12672 GCA_036873755.1 Hanleya hanleyi | reverse complement strand
CCAGGTTTACCTCTGCGGATCCTGTGACAGTGGCTAACGCTGAGCCGGAAGCGGAAGAACAGACTTCCTTGTTTGATGCTGATCCGGATATCGCGGCGTCCAGTTATCCTGAAATATTGGCACGCCTCTACGAGTTATTTCCGGATATGACTCCTCCGCCAGTTGTGGAATCGAGAAGGGTCACTGCGATGTCGGATCTCAGACAAGAGCTTACTCATCGCGCATCACTTCCGCCGTCCAGAGCCGTTTTTGAATGTGCTGAGCACATGCGGGATGCCTTCTCTCTGCCTAAGACCCAAGATGAGAGGCAACGACAACAGGAATCTAGATCTCTGTTTAAGAAATCTACTGGTGTCTTCCCGCTGGAGCGACCCGTTTTTCGGTCCTATTCAGTGCGCGGTTCACCCTGGCATGATCGAGCTGCGGTCCAGGAACCAGAACACGATCAATTTATTGGAGCCACTCCGCCTAAGAAGGATATTCCTCTTTCTGTTCGTCAGATTTGTCTCCTGGAGGACACTTCGAGACAGGAGGTAGCGATTACTTCCCATCTAGACTGGTTTTTATATGCCATTCGTACGATACTTAATCGCATACCTCAGACGTCCTCTTCTGGTTTTGTTTCCGTTCCTGTCGATGACGTAAACCTGATGAAGGACTTCCTGACGGCAGCTGCGCGTGCGGACGCGGACTTGATGGCATCTTCAAAGTCTTCATGTCCGCTATGTTCGTACACCTAAGGCGTCTCTCACTGTCGGCGGCCCTGCCTACGTATACCCCGGCCAGTGTGAGATCAGCCTTAAGGGAGTAGAGGACGTTCATTTCTAGAGATTGAAATTTTTTTTAAATTTCAGGACTTTTTCACCAGGTTAGGAGAAGATGATCCATGAAAAAAAAATATGGGGTCACCATACTCGTTAAAAAAATATGGCAGCCAAATGCATGTATACCACTTAAAAGCCATAACACTGAATACATAGGGAAATTTGATTTTTTCCTTCTTAGATGTTCAATAAATCATACTTCCCAAGGTCAAATTTTTCCCATTTTGCTTTTTAATACTAAACACATATAGTGCTTGTTAAATATGTAATAAAAACAGGGGGACACCATACTTTCTTACAAAATATTAGCAGTATAACAGATAAACGGAGCCTTTTCAGTCCTATTTCCAGGAGGGGATGGGGGTGGGGAATCAGGGTGGCTGTGGAGAATATTATTGAAGATCAATTTATTAGCCATTCAGAAGTTTTGTTTTAGTTGAAACTGAATAAGAGTGAATTTGGGGGGTATTCCGGAGGAATAATTTTTAATCTATGGAGCACTTTGCACCCTTCAACCGTGAATTTAAAATGCCAATTTTTTGGTCCATCCCATCACACTATCGAACCACCAGTAAACCGCATAAATGGTTGTGTTGTGTCTTTTGTTGATTTTTATTCCATTTTGATATGTCTGGGTACTTTTGTTAGGAAATTCAGCTTGTTTTGAAAAATTTGACAAATGACCATGTTGTAGCCCCATAAGAGCTGGGAAATGAACGTCCTCTACTCCCTTAAGGGAGCAGTCCCCCGCCTCAGGACTTCTGTTTGCGGGTATTATACCAGTGCTGCAGAATGAAGTGTCCACTGCCAGGACTACGCACTCCTATTTTGCGCCTCAACAGAGGAAGCGATCGGCCCCAGAGACCTCGACATCGTCTTCCTCGGCCCCGAACAAAGCTTCTTCAAATTCTTCTTCCGGGGCTGGTAACAAAAAGGATGCGCCCTCCTCTTCGAAATCAGGCGGAGGTTCGAAGGAAGTGGGGAGCGGCCACTCTAAACGTGGAGGCGGAAAAGGGAAGTCCGCTAAAGCTCCCAAGAAATGAGGGCACGGGCCATGCAGATGTTCGTTCTGCATGGCAAGACCGCACGTTGCCGCTGTTCCCAATTCCACCAGATCCGGCGCTTCCGGTAGGCGGGAGACTTGTAAGTTTTTGGCGGAATTGGGAAGCAATCCAGGCGGATTCGTGCGTGTTGAACACCCTACGTCATGGGTATCGGCTGGAGTTCGCCACAACTCACCCGTTGACTTCGTCACCCAAGGCGTCTCGAATTCCTGTGCGTCGGGAGCACCTGATGGAGATTCAGAGGTCTGTGGACAAGTTGGTAGTGAAGGGTGCTGCTATAGAACTTCCGCCACCGATATGGCCCCGGGCTTTTATTCTCCGGTGTTCCTGGTCCCCAAGAAGAACACCACCGAAATGTGTATGGTGATAAACGTACGCCGGTTAAACAAGGACTTCTTGGCCCCACCTCCTCGTTTCCGGATGGAGTCGTTCCGGTCTATTCGTTCGACTCTGTTACAAGGGGACTGGATGACGTCTCTCGACCTTCAAGATGCATACCTGCATGTTCCGATCTACAGGGCTCATCACAAATATCTGTGCTTCCTGGTTGGCAACCAGAAGTTCCAGTTACTTGTGCTCCATTTCGGACTATCCACGTCCCCTTGGGTCTTCACCAGAGTTTTCAACCCGGTGGCGTCATTCCTGCACACCAGAGGTCTCCAGTATCACTTCTACCTCGACGATTCTCTACTACGGAATCAGTGCAGCGAAGAACTCCGCAAGGACACCAAATTCGTTTGGGAGATCCTTGTTGCTCTAGGCTATCTTCCTCACGAGGGCAAATCGGAGTTGAATAGGTCTTTGGATTATGGACGCGGATATTCTCTAATGGACGACGGCTGGATTATGAATGACGGACAAGACGCTTGTAATTGACACCATCCCAGTCTCGAGTCTTTCTCGGAGTTTCCTACGACACCCTTTCAGCATTACCGAAACCTCCGGAAGACCGCTGGAAGAAAATTCTGACGTCGGTGCCGACGTTCCTGTCAGCATCGCACAGACGTGCTCTCCAATTCGCTGCAGTGATCGGCCTGTTAACATCAACTCAGGATGTAACGCCTCAAGGCCGCTTGCAGCTTCGGCCATTGATGGTGCACCTCAACAACTTTTGGCCGAAACGACACCTCAATCCGACTGTCCCTGTGACAGAGGATGTCAAACGTCTCCTGCGCTGGTGGCTGCAGCCGGAGAACGTGATGATAGGTGTCTCCTTCCTACCCTTTCAGCTGTCCCGTCAACTGTTCACGGACGCATCGATGGAAGGATGGGGAGCACATTTGGGTTCGAGGCTTCACGAAGACATCTTAGCCCAGATGTCCCGGATATGGGAGACGCCGAATGTGGATCTGTTCGCCACCCGTTGGAACCATCTACTTCCGGCCTATGTGTCTCCCGTTCCGGATCCAGCAGCCCTGGCAGTCGATGCCCTGTCTTTGGACTGGTCCGGCATGATTGCGTACGCTTACCCGCCGCCAGCAATCTTGTCGCAAGTCCTCCGGAAGATCCAAGCACAGCCGTGCGTGGTCTACCTTGTGGCTCCGTGGTGGCCCACTCGCCCATGGTTTGCAGACCTGATGGATCTTCTCATAGACGTGCCTAGCGGCTGCCGCTTTAGTGGAACCTGCTTCGTCAGCCGAGATCCAGCCTGTACCACTCGAAGCCCGGTCTATTCCAACTGACCGCATTCAAGTGCTCCAGCATCAGCTCGTTGAGGCTGGATTTTCTGTCGAAGCGTCCGAAAGGATGGTCCGGCCCACCAGAGCATCAACGACTGCGGTGTACCAGAACAAGTGGGAGTCCTTCGCTACCTGGTGTTTTGGACGTGGGATTGATCCAACCTCTGCCTCTGTTCACCAGGTAGCAGACTTCCTTTTGCATCTGTTTCATGACCGGCAGCTTGTTCCGGCCACGGTCGACGGCTATCGGTCCGCTATCTCCAGGGTACTTCAATTGACCACAGGTGTCAACCCATCACTCGACGTCAACCTCTCCGCCCTTCTTCGATCCTTTCGGGTGGAGAGGCCTACTCCGACGCCGCAGCTTCCTAAATGGGATTTGGCACTGGTTCTTAGGCGCCTGTCCGTGCCGCCCTTCGAACCCATCCGCACCTGTGAGATGAAGTTTCTCTCCTACAAGACCGTCTTTCTGATCGCCTTTGCATCTGCCGCCCGCGTATCAAAAATCCATGCATTGGACTTCAGGTCTTTGAGATACAACCCTAAGTGGACCTGGGTGGCGTTATCTACTCTCCCGGAGTTTGTTGCTAAGAACCAGTCACTCTACGACAACCTTCCGAGAGAGTTCGTCATCCCGGCTCTGTCCAACATCCTGTCCGCAGATGTTGACGACGACAGAGTCCTGTGCCCCGTCAGAGCTCTCTCCTGCTACCTGGCCCGTGTGGAGCATATGAGAACCGGACGGGTGCGTCTTTTCATCCCTTTTGGGCCCTCTTCAAAGCAGGAGATATCCAAAAATACCATATCTGCCTGGCTTTCTAAAACTATTCGTTTGGCGTATACGGACGTACCACTTGAGGTAACTACTTTATCCAAGGTCTCCGCCCATGAGGTCAGGGCCATGGCGGCATCCTGGCCTCTATGGACCAATAGATCCGTGTCAGACATTATGAGGGCCTGCTACTGGAGGAGTAATGTAACCTTTGTTTCTCACTACCTCCGGGATTTGACGCTTCAGAGACGGGACATCTACTCGCTGGGACCCCTGGTGGCTGCCCAGCATGTTGCGGACCCGTCTTCATCGCACTAGACCTCCTAGTGTTTTTACCATTTTTTAAAAATCTGGTAAGTGGCTGCTCTCCCCAAATTTTCTAAAAAAGAGGGGGGCGGGAGGTTTCGGTCTAGTGCTTGTCAGCTATTCACTAGACCCGCTTATTATATATATATAGGGCTGGGTGATTGTATCGATGGCCATACCGTCATGCTACATGTCTTTATGGCACTCGATCATCTCGCTGACTCCTGTTTTATCCTTCGCCTATGCTTGAGACCTTTTCTGTTTTGACCACTATTTCCCTCCTCCTGCTATGATATTCTAGCAATAAGGTATGTGAAGGTAAGTTTTACAGCGCAAGAAATATGAAAAATTTTGAAAATCAATTTTCCTATTTCTAAGCTTAAACTTACCTTCACATACTGTGATGGCCCTCCCAGCCTCCCCGCTGATGGGTTATTCACACTGTGGTTGAATAGGAAAGAAGGAAGTGACGTGGTCAGACAGAGAGGGTTCTGGGTACTCGCGCATGGGCATTGGGCATTGCAGGGACTATTTCTTTTGGTTCTGTGCTAAGGTTTTACAATAGAGCAATCGCGTAGGAACACGATAGCAATAAGGTATGTGAAGGTAAGTTTAAGCTTAGAAATAGGAAAATTGATTTTCAAATTTTTCATATTTATTTGTCCAGGCTGGATGTCAGTCCATAACCGATTTGGACTTGGAAAATGGCTATAAAATTGTTATTCTACATTCCAAAGGAGACCACATAGGTCCTGAAGTATGAAATTGCCCCAAAAAGAGTGAATTGGATGCAAAATTCAATTTCACGATCGCTTCATAATTTCACCACAATATACTTCCAAGGAATGTAGGTCTCATAACCAGGTCACATTTTTGGATTTGGCGAGAGCCCCGGTCGACCATCTTCCATTAAAACATTGTATTATTACTTGTTGGTCGATACTTGGAATATGTATTATGCGAGGCATGCCGAAAAAAGTGACTGAAACAGAATTTTTATAATTAGCCAAATTAGGCCTCCACAGATCAATACAGAACAGAACAACGGCGGAGGTCAGATTAAAGCAGAAAGGGGGGCGGGGGCGGGGGGGGGGCATACAATTGAGTACAGATATGACTTCAACAATATCAGTCAGAGTACACGGATTAAATAAAAATTCATTATCATAGTGTAGGTCATGATAAGTTGTAAAGTCGTCTTGGGTGCTTGGGATTTTCGAGGCAAGATCGGAGGCAACTGAAGAAAAGTAGTCGTTGAAGTGGGTGGCAATTTCTGTAGGATCAGTAATATCATTACCATTGGAGGTGAATACACGGGGGAGCGAGCTAGATTTCTTACGGTCCAATAACCCATTTATTATTTTCCATGTTTCCTTAATATTATTGAAGGAGTCATTGAATTTTTGTTCATAGAATCTGTTTTTGGCTAAATCTGAGAGTATGATTCAGTTTGTTTCAGTATAGTTTGTATTCACGAGTTTTATCATAATCTTTGTTCGAGACCTGTAGCCTGTATAATCTGTTTTTTTTTTCCTGGATTCAACGAAGGATACATGGGGTTATCCAGGGTTTTGATATTGAAACTTTACGAGTACTTGTATGTTTTGTTATTGTGGGAAAGCATTCGTTATAGATACCATTGAAATGATCTAGAAAAATGTCCATAGCGCTATTAGCATCGTAGACATTACTAATGTCTTGCCAGTCCATGCCTCTCAGTTTTTCCGTGAAAAGCGCTTTTTCGCCCGTGATAGGAGCTTATTTTACGCGATTTGAAACTGCTTATTGAATGTTTGGATGTTTGTTATATCTTCAAAACAATGTTATATTCTTGAAATTTCACAAATAAACACACATATATATTCCCTCAATCACAATTGAATACCTGTACCAGCTTAGTATCCACAAATCTAGCTAAATAATATATAGCCCTCACGAGTATGAGGCTCGTGAGGGCTATATATTATTTAGCTACTACAAATCGCGTTAAACAACCACGAGATTCAGTCGTAAGCCGGTTCATGCACGTATTCTGGTGCGCAATTTTAGTCGACTGGATGTTGTTAAATTAGAAAACAAATTTTTACCTTTCTTGTACAATCCATTCGTATTTCATCTCAGAACATTCCACATAAACGGAGACAGCAAATCTTCACTCGTTTTAGGCACTTTTATCGTCGACGTATACACATAAAAAAGATAGACGCTTGACACGTTTATTCTAAAATACATGCGTTTTTCAAATAAGCGTATGCATACAAATAAAAAATGTTGATGTTTTAAATGAAAAACACCCACATCTAAAGAAAAAACTCAACATATAACTGATAATCGCAAGTATTTTATTTCTTAAAACAAGAACGTTTTCAAGAGGCGTTTTTGTCTGTTGTTATGATCATAATATGCACAACAAGGTTTCAGTAAAACGTTAGCGTCTTGCATCACCATAACACCCGTGACGTTTGACGCGTTTATATTTCAACCCATGTGTTTTTACTGATGCGTCGTAACATTTTGTATAAAAACGCGCGCATTTTCGCTAGACACCTTCGATACGACATGTTTTAAAATTGGAGAATAAAGTAGTCGCTTAAAACACTGCCGTAAATATATACGCTAGTGGACTATGGTGGACAACACCGTGACATGAAAATCGTCTACAACAAAAACACATGTGTCATCTTCAGATGTTTAAATTTCACGGCCAGCGTTAATTCCGATGTCGTTTGTCGGTAACGTATGCCACAAAAACCTTAGTGTTTTACAATGACATTAAGTTAAAACTATAACGATACCCTGAAAGATTTAAAACTTAACAGACCAATGATAATAGACCTACTTCGATGGTCTGTTAATCACGTGATCTATCAGAAGTTCCATAAAACGGACGCGTTTATTCAGGCATGCAATTAAGTACAAATAAAGATCAATGATTGGCGCCGTACGCGTTTATTAAATGTTAATGTTTTATATGTATAAGCGCGTGCATTTATTAAATAGTAAGGTAATACATTCAGCACAATACAGCGTTAAACGGATGCGTTTATCACGGCATGGTGTTAGGTATGACGTAGGCTCATTTCTTCCACGGGGTCCAGGCGCATATCGTCTGCTGGACTTTTTCGTCGCTGTCGGCATTTGGTGGAGAGAGAGTGGCACCGCTATTCAAAAATTCTCGTAAGATCATCTTCTAAACTGATCTATTTCATTAGTAACTTCCGTCTGATATATTTTCACAGATTCAGAACGCTAATTACATTCATTTTCATAGAGGTAATCCGAAATATTATGTACGGTTTTGTTTCGTTGACGGTAGCAACAACAGCGTAACATAAACAACAACAACACCGGTAACAATATAGGCCTAACGTTTGCATACATGGCTGAGCAGAACAAAATTATCTATGCTATACATTGTAGATGAATCTATAAATCCAAACGGTCTGTCAGTTTCGTTTGTCACAAGTTTTCATCTTGTCACTATTTACTTGCCTTTTGTTTTGGCCTTCGAAATCGACATATTTAACGCTAATGTCGGAGTCGGTAGTATGGCAGCCACGAATCACTTCCGTTGTTCCCTGTGCTTTTGTTGTTTGAAGGATGGAGCCAGTGATGCCACCATACTAGATTTTCTGGAGAAATCCACAGCCTTTGACAAAGGGAAGGGAAAGAAGACACAACCAATACTTACCATCAAGAAGGTAAAGCATTTTTTTTTATCTCATTCACCTTATTGAACATCTAATAATATCTTCTGACAACTGCATTTTCTGTCGCTCAGAGGCTATACCAGCATGGTTTTCATAGTTCAAATTTTCATTTTGAAGATAAGCCCATTTTCGTACACAATGTGCAAATGATCCTTTGAGAATTATCTCTTGTAGGCAGGAAATGGGATCATCTGTCGCGGAGTTTAGTCTATCAATAGGAATAAACGAGTTCCATGTTAAATCAAAAATTGACCCAATCGAGGTCTCAAATTCTCTCGAATTAAACCGTACAGTGATTTTACTGGTTATTTAAATGACCGGACATAAATGCCAGAAAGTAGTCTTGAGTGTTGTAAAATAAGAGAACTCTTTCGAATCCAGAAAGGAATTTTATCAATATTTTAATGAAAAGTGACATGGAAGTTATATATTTTATATATTCAGCAGGGTTTGTAGTTCCCACCGGTCCGCTAGTCCGAGACTAGAAAATTTTGGGCGAACCAGTGAACATTCCGACTCACCTGTGGACCAGTAGAATATTTTCATTACATTTATGAACCAGATTAACTGACCGCAGTAAACTGTAGAGATAGACTAATGGTCAAATTTACTGGTCTGCAAGACTAGTGAAAAAAATTCCGAATTTCGTACCCTGGTCAGAATCATTGAATCTTCCCGTTAATTTCATCTCACTCATCTCACTTGATGTCAGTTTCAGGGAGGAGTCTAGGTATTCTTCATGAACACTTTAACAGAAACATTTTTTATGACTCATTTACAATTGAGATGACAAATTGGTCACTTCGAATATCAGGTCACTTGATCTTGTTCTTTGTTTTTGCCTTAAGGAGAAAGTGGACAACGGAATAACCATTTTGAACAAATTAATATTTTGTTTATTCTTCTCATTGGTTTGTAGTAAAGCCGTCAAGCTTTATACACCTTTCATGACCTTCTTGGGCAGAGGCAGAATATTTCCCAGAGTTATGTGATGTTGTATACATTTGATCCCAGGAAAATGAAATTGATTTGTGATAATATAAATTGTCATAATTATACAGCTGTCTTTGGATTAATTTGTTCTTTTTCCTTCACATTGTTTCAGGGGATTGCTGAGGCGGACATTGTGAATGCAGTAGGTGGAAAACAACTCGACCCACCCCGTTTAGTCATGTTTATGACCAATGAAGTGAAAGTGCAGCAATTGTAATAACAGCAGATAAAGAGATCATATATATTGCGAAACTGATAACGTGAAAGAGGCACTCATTCACTGTGTGCTAGTGTATTACGCAATGGATCTCAGCTATCCTCGTATCTATTCGCAGCTCCTGGCACTATGCCAGGAACTTGTTCTTGGTGATCCCTACACAGACCAGAAGTCTGCCAAGTACCTGAAATATTGGAAAGAAATTGAAAATGCCATGCAAAGATCAAATGTACAGGTCTCATAGTGTTGTGTGTGAACATTATGTCTGCATTGATAACAAATGCTAGAAAAGTCAAAGTTGATGGATACATCATTAAGCAGTTATTTCAGCGTTTGATACAATATTATGTTGATTTGCATTGGAAATCTGACTCATCTCAGAATACAGTCTGTACCTGAAATATTGAAAAGAAATTGAAAATTTCCTGCAAGTATCAAATGTACAGGTCTCCTAGTGTTTAATACCTTGTACTAGTAATTCTAGAAAAGTCAAAGTTGATGGATATTTCATTAGGCAGGTATTTGAATTATGAATTCATTTGATTTATTAATCTATTCATTTCAGGCATTCGATACAACATGTTGAGGTGATTTGCATTGAAAATCTGGCTCTTCTTAGAATATAGTCTGTACCTGAAATATTGGAAAGAAATTGAAAATGTCGTGCAACTTAAGTATCAAATGTACATATGTCATAGTGTTGTGTGTGAACATTATGTTGCATTGATAACAATGTGGAGCTAGTAATGCTAGAAAAGTCAAAGTTGATGGATATTGCATTAAAGAGTTATTTGATTCATGAATTCATTTGATTTATGAATTTATTAAGTAGTATGATAGAATAATTTACTGTGATATGCATTGGAAATCTGGGGCCAATTTCACGAAAGATCATACAACAATTTTTCATCGTAAATTTTATTATTATTATTATAATGAGCGTATCGTAAACTTACGATACAAATTGGTGTACGACCTTTCATGAAATTGGCCCCTGGAGTGGCTCTTATATAGAACACTGTCTGTTTGGCGAAACCGAAGCCTTTGTGACCTTGACATGAGAAAGATGTCCAAGCAGAGCCAGTCTTTTGGTAACAGAACTTGGCTAACTCAATTTGAGGGAAAAGTCACTCAATTGAGATTTCACTGAAGTCAGAATGAAACAGTAGAGTTCTCATAACCTTGTATGAAACTGTTCACTGGACGTTTTTTAGAGTGTCAAATTATATAGCATTTATGTTTGAAACACAAAGTATTAGCTTCATGTATACTACGTCTGATTGTGTTGGTATTCTGATTATGTTGTTGGTATTCTGATTCTGTTGACCTGCATGTAGTACATGATGCAAATCTTTGTTTCAGTCGTAAATAGTATAACATTTTGATGCTGTTGCACGTTTTTGACAAAGTCGGCAACAGTTTTGAATTAAAACACTGACATTAAACATATGAATACCTATGTTTTCCTACCTAAAACAGTAGCGACTTGCAAATAAACGCCAACATAAAATTAATAAACCTGGACGTTTTTAACATAAACGGTATAGCATCAAAAGAATAAACCCTGGTGTTTTACATACCAAATCGTAAGCAATCGTAAGCCGTTGACATGTGCAGTTTACCATAAAACAGTAGCGTTTTGTTTCATAAACATGCGACATGTTTATTAAAAACGGATGACGTGTCTAATAAGTGTGTCTGGAGATAATCGCGTTGTGCGTTTTTCTTAATCACGGTGATGTTTTTAAATAAAAACACTAGTGCGAAACTTATCAACGCAAGTGTTTTCCAGTTGTGTTGATTCTCGAAAGAAATTATAAACACAGGCGTTTTAGTGGAAACGGTTGGTGTTTGTCATATAAGTGTTTCCGTTTTCAAAAAACGTAACTGTTTTACAGTAAAACGCCTTGACATGTTTATTAAGTGTGTCTGGCAAGTGTTTCTGAAGCGTCGAAATAAAAACGTCTGGTATTTACTGTGTATTTGTGTACTCGAAGAACAGGCGTGCGTACTTCTGGTGAAGCTTATTCCCCTTGTTTGTTTTCGAATACCAATGTCACTGAGCCTGTCTGCGCTGTATTATTTCAAACTAACGGCTTTCTCGTAACTTTTCAAGTTTTCCACAATTACTGTTCTCGGTACGAGTCCTTGTCAACGAAAGAATAATTAAGTAACAGGCAAGAAATTAGAAGTCAAGAGATAAAGGGTTTCCAAAAATGAGCCAACCCCGTCATGTATCGCGATATTTTTTAATTGCGAACACCGGATGCCGCGAGTGCTACAGCTGAATCGCTACATCGAAATCAACGCCCATTGAATAGATGAAATCAACATGTGACCATGTTACGGCTTAATAGTTCGGGAAAATTGTTTTTTTAATGTCTCTAAACTAATTTCATTGGCAAATACATATATATATATATTCCCTCAGTAATGCCTAAAAATAGTTATTTTCGCAAAATTTGAATACATCGTAAATTTCAGAAATTGCTAATTATCTCCCAATCTTTCTGGTACATTTTTATGTGTTCTACTGATGTTCTGTTACGTCATGTAATGGCCTACATTCATGAACAAATTTCAAGTTTGAATTCCTAACAGTTTTCAAGTTATGGTGCTGTAGTCAGAAAACTGTCGATGGCCATATCTCAAAAACCAGGGGCAAGGTCGGGTTGAAAATACAGTGACGTCATACTTGTGTTATGACTAGCAAATGTGCTAAATTACAGATTCATGAAAGCTGTATTTTCGCGAAAAACCCAAACAAAACTTTTTACCTTGTATGATATTCAAGGTCATATCAGATCGTTTTATAATTAGCGCAAAAAGAAAGTCTATATTGTGCTCACTATTGTGACATTTTTTCTTCAATGTCAGTGAATTAGGTTTTTTTAGAAAATGGAAGCCGCATTTTCGATATTTGGATACTTACCACATCAAAGGTCAAGGTCGAGTCGTGTAGATCACGTGACCTTATTTTCAGGCTGATCACCGTAGCCGTTCAAGATTTGAGCAGCAAACTTTGCACTCATATAGAGATGCTCCTGGAGATCAAAGGTCAAATTTAAGGTCACATTCTTTTGGGTCATCAAAGTGTTCATTAATAT